>JAUZST010014727.1:0-10497 GCA_034779995.1 Parotocinclus haroldoi
CTGAGTATAAACAACAGCTATTTACTGTCAATCCTCATATTTTATCATTTATAACATTCCTTTATTGTTAGAATTAATATTTTTTATGTATTTTTCATATATTTTGTGATGTTTTTTTTCTGCAAAAACCCGCGAAACAGCGAAAATCCGACATATTTTTTCTTGTCTGCGAAAGGTGAACCGCGAATTGGCAAGGGGGCACTGCATTTCAAGACTGCTTCTCAAGTCAGGCCCATAATATACTGCTCACAAAAATTCGGGGATACTTAGAGGGGCGTTTGAGGTTTAGCAGCGGAGGGAGGGCATTGTTAGTGGAGGGTAGAGCTGCTATGCTAACCAGCTAATGAATGACCATAATTGGTGTGTAGGCACAATGAATGGCGGTTATAACGCGGGTTCCACATTTAGAACAGAAACACTTCTGGAGGTGCTTGTTGCTCCAGACGGCTCCCCGGCAACATAATTGGAAGCGCATTAGCGCTAGTCGTCTTATTAATGCAGGCGCCTGCAAGACAGATGGGCGAGACTTGTTAGAAGATTCTTCCGCGCGTGCCTGCGTCAGACCTGAAACTTTGCTTGGTTACATTCACAGGTCATTTTGAAAGAAACGGTATGCTAAAAAACCTAGCGAATCGTTATGGATAAACCAAATTTCCCTCCCGTCTTGCTGGCAACTTGGTCGAGCAAGAGAGGTAGCCCATACGCCATCAGCAGGCCTGTTTCACACTCCACCAAATGGTGTCTCCTCCAAAACAAATGTCGTTCTAGATATCTTTTGGTGCCAGGTCGATTTCCTCACTCCGTGGCAGCAGCTATCGGCAGTTCTGCTTTAAAGTGACAGCGTGCCACGGAAATAAAAGCGAACTGGCACATGATGTACAATAAAACTTCAGATCAGAGGCAGGTTGTACAGGCTTGGTTGAAGTAGAATCGTTGCCCCAGATTCATTTAATCGCTTATAATGATAATATTAATTAATGTGGCATTTACAGTCAACTTCTATTCCCAATAACAGTGAAGGCATTCAAAATTACAATGGAAAACAATAATCTAATTTTTAACTCTAAACATTGGTGCAGTAAACAGCTACTCATGTGGATCCACGAGCAGAGGCGGGAGGTAGAGCAGAAGCCTGTACGCTCCCGTTTGAACTAGAGACTGTTCTAACTCTGTTTATGTGTTTAGAGACTTTTGTGCGTTACTCATGTTAGTGTGGATGACTTCCCGCTACGTTTTTGTATCAAGCTATAAATACCGGAAGCGCCTGTCCTATTGTAAATAGTACCTGTATGTTCTCTCTAACCTATGACTAAATAAACCGGTTCGCATTACCTTGTTAAGTCTCTTTCATCTGGATATTTTTTCTGCTTCTGTGAAACCAAATTATCTGGCCCTCCGTACTAACCTGTGGCTTTTTCCTAGACGGGGACGTAATGGTACGGAACTGTATGTCCTATAATTATTGTGAATTTCCTTCTTTTAAAAAAGGGATGTAGGTGGGATGTAGATGTCGATGAAGGTGAAGGTGTAGATGGTGGGATTCCACTCATGCTTTTTCAGGTATCTCTGATACATTTCTACATTTTGGGCAGCTCCAGCAGCACTGCTGTTTCATGGCTCTGTCCAGTCATGCACACACTGACACTGCACCACCACGTCAGTGTCTGTGTCAGTGCGGTGCAAAGAACGATCCACCACCCAAACAGGACCTGATCTGAGGGTCCTGACCATTAGTAAAGAGGACGAATTAAGTATGTCAAAAAACAGATGGACTACAATCTGTAACTGCAGAATCACAAAACCCAAAGTGCAGTGGCCACTAAAACGTAAGCAGAATATAAGTCTAAATTAAAATCTAGAATGCTCAAGGCGTTTACAGAGTACTGTATATACCCCAGTAAAGCAGGACGCTATCGATTACTGACTATTCTTACGCACTAATTAACTTGAAAAGTAAAACATAAATGGCAAAAATGCTTCGGTTCCTTTTTGTTCCTAAGAAATTCTAGGAGTGCAAATAATTGTGGCACATGGATTTCGTTAAAGGCTTTCTGCCCCTCACGCTAGATTTACTTCAAGTAAAGGTTTGGCGTTTCTCAGTTTTCAGCGTGAGATTATGCTAATTTGCCAAAAGTTTGTATTTCTGATAACTCTTTTTTCAACTCCTCTTTAGCAGGGGTAGCAATAATTGTGCAGACGACTGTAATTCCGGACTCGGACTGGCGATCGTTCTGCGCTCTATCACACTGACCACAGTGGAAAGGATCTGTAATTGGGTTCTGGTCTATCATTTCATGGTGTGCTCAATCAGACGCTGCGGATTAAGCCCTGCGGCGTTACACTCGCTCACGTGCTGTAGTCACGATGGAAGCTGCGAAGGCACCAGAGATAATGTTCCTATTATACTCCCAGCTAAACGCAAGCTCCACGCCCCCACCGGCGCCCATTGCTAGGCGTTGTTTTAAATGCTCACCCATGCAGGTCGCTGCAAGATTTATCGATTAATAAGAAGCCGTTTTCTTCATCCAGACGTTGCGCTGCCAGCGAGGAAAAAGGAATTGGAGACGGTCGTAGAGGACGGCGCTCGTTCACCAAAAGGGGCCAACAAATTAGCATTTCAGAGCTGCCTTTGGAAATCAAGCTGACAGGCATTTCACAAGCTGTTTTATTCTGCAACGAGATACGGACCGAGAAGGCGTGGCACGCGAGAAAGGCGAGAGGAAAGAATTTTTTTGAAGGTGTAACGTGAAATCAAAGAGCAAATCATAAAACGGACTGTTTTCGGAACAAGGCATCAGAACACTTAAGGCTAACTAATAATGCTTGCACGACAGGTATAAAATGAATAAATGCACGTTTTTTTTGGTTTCTCAAATGCTTTCAGGTTGAAAGCGCACACTTGAATGCATAAAACGATGACAAAAGCCAAAAAAAAAAAAAAAACAAGCTTTGAAAAAGAAAGGCAGAATAACGAGAGGGAACGAAATTCTCAAGAGCTCAGATTCTCGGCAGGTAACAAACCCCTTATTAAATATTTCCTCACATCTTCAGGCTCATGGATCTTTTTTAGATTTCTTTCTTTCTTTCTTTGTTTATTTTTGATTGATTGTTCTGACATTGATGTAAAACAAACTCGGTTTGAAAATGTCAACTCGGGGAAATATTGGCACCCCTGCTAAAAGATAATGAATAGATTCTGAGTGGTGTCTTTATGGATTAAAATAAGGAAAAAAAAATCAATTTCCCACCTAACAAAGGTGGAGATGTACAGTTGTCATGCCCTGGTCGGAATGTCAGGAGACGCTGTTGCAGCGTCAGGCAGTGATTTTTCAGCCAATCGTGGCCCCATGTGACCAGGTCTGGAGCCACTGCTGCGACTCGAACCCGCGTCACTGTGGTGGATGGCTGAAATTATAATAAATGTATGCTTGGTATAAATTACATTTTCAAAAAGAAATACCTTGTTTTGATCCTATTTGGCAACCATCAAGTTTAGGGGAAACACCAGAAACGTTGCAGTTTATATTACAGAGAATGAGTCGTTGGTATCGAAATAAACTTTCTTTGTTTATGTTTTGACGGTATATGTAAGTGTTTACAATATTCAAGATAAAGGATTTGTTGTTTGTTGGGTAAAAACTTTACAGGTCAAAGGAGGCTCTAGTTACCCTGTTATGCTGTCCCTAGCCTTGGATGCAACAAAGCATTCAGTTGGGCATTGGAGACAAGCATACTGCTTCTCTCAGTCCAGTCATGGTCCCTGTCTAAAAGTCTATCAACTGGGCAAAATGTCGTTGAGTTATGCTATAGAGGCATGCTTAGCAGTCAGTGATCTCTCAGCAAGAGGCACACTACCCAAAAGTAGCCTCCGAGAGCCATTTTGCTTACAGTGGGAGAGTCATTCTTGTTGCCAAGACCAGGTGTCTAAATAATCAAGGTTCTTTTTTTTGCAGCAAGCCAACCTTTCTATTTCTATATTATCTATTAATATATAATTAGGCAGCACAGGGGCTCGGTGGGGTAGCACCGCTCCCTCAAAGCAAGAAGGTCCCAGTGGGTTCAATCCCAGGGTGGCGCGGCCTGGGTCCTTTTCTGTGTGGAGTCCCTGTGTCTGCGTGGGTTTACTCCAGGTAGTTCTGTTTTCTCCCACAGTCTAGGCATGCTTGGTAGGTTAATTGGTGTTACTACAGTGGCCCTTAGTGTGTGTGTGTTTGTGTGTATATATGTGTGTGTGTGTGTCCGTCCTACGATCTATTGGTGCCCAGTCTTTGGGTTGTTCCTGCCCTTGCGCCCAGAGTTGCCAGGTGGGCACTGGCTAGCCCGCCACCCTGTGTGTGTTGTTCAGAAGATAATAGATGGATAAATATATTATAAACACTTCGTAGTATCGTTATTTCTTTAATGTATTCAAGTCCATTTTCTGTACAGTTGTTTATAATTTTTTTATCATTGTTTTACTTTTTTACATGTTTAAATCTAAACTGTTTTTCTCATACCCAAGATTATTAAAAAAAGGAGAAAAGAAGTAGACACACATCTGAAGGGTCAGATTTAAGTTTAAAAGAAGGGAAGTAAGGAACAGAAGTTTACGAATAGATTGTGGTAATGGATTCTGTAGTTTGGAGGCCACGACACTAAAAGATCCGCTCCCAGCAGTAAACAATCGAATTTTATGGACAGGCAGGCAACCTGAATTAGAGGACCCGAGTGTTCAGGGAGGGCTATAGGGGTGCAAAAGCTCAGCTAAGTAAACTGGTGTTAGAGCTTGAACTTGTATGTTAACGGGAGCATTTTAAACTCAATCCCTAGCGGGACAGGAAGCAAGTGTAACCGAAATAAAATGGGGGTAATGTGAGGAATGCGAATAATCTAGTGGCAGAGTTTAATGCTGAAGCATAGCTACATATTTAGAACTTTTAGAACGAATTTATTATGTAGGTAATTTAGTTAAATTCTCACAAAGTTTTGCCCAAGGAGCCTTTTTTGACTCGTGGTCCTCGAAAGTTTCTGAACATTGTTTTTTTTTCCTTGCCACTGTTACCCTAATATTGCTCCATTAGTGCTGTGGGCTTAGACCGTTGTAAAGCTGCATTAAGAAAGTACTCTGCTGTAAAAAAGAACTAAATCGCTATATTAATCTATTGAAATACATTTCTAGACTTGACTTGGGACCCAATGGGACCAGCATATTTGGACGAGTGCGGTACCATATGCGAGTACGAACATTTGAATTGTGAGGATTTGCCTACCTTTGCGGCCTAATGGCAATTAATTATTACCACCACTGGCTTACCTTGTCATCAAAATCGTCCAGGTCTTCGTCCTAACTCAATTTTGCGAAATGTCTGCAGGGAATTACACTTTCCAAGTCGATACAAGTGTGAATGCCACGTCTTTAACTCTGAAATTGGCCGTAACGCAAGCAGTTATTATATTCTGTTGTTGAAGGTAAGGAAAGCCATAACTGATCACCCCAAATACCATGGATGTTGAAAACTACGACCATCTGCTGATAATCACAATGAACTTCTAGTACTGAAGCATCAAAGGTAAGGTCAAAGAATGTTAGGCAGACAAAGAAGGCCGTTCTGCTGAAGTAGGCTGGTTATGTTAGGGTTTCTAGAAAAAAAAACAGTTATAGCCTAATTCATCTAAATCTATTTACGTTATCTGTTAACAGGAAATGGACGTTATCTGTAAATGCAAATAAATGGGGCGTCTTGTGGTGCGCAACGGCTACAGACTACTCTTAAAGACAAACAATAAGCCCAAAGTTATCCCTATGGTGCGTCTTATTTGTTTGAAAACGTTGGGTGAGGAAGGTGCGAATGGTTTAAGACAAGGATTTGTCCATGTGAGGCCACTTGCTGGACATGGCCGTCAGGACTGCCACGTTTAGACTGCAGTGCCTGGATTTCCTCCTGAGCCCCTACAGCATTATGGTTGAAATCTACAGCATGCCGCTGCCAGGTGTATGCTCGGGTAACTGTGGCCTGAAGCAGCTGTATCGTGACTGCAGTCTAATACTTCAGGTGAGTTCTTTCCCAAACTTACATCACTTATGTGGTGCAGCCTGAATTTTATTTATCTCACCATTACTGGATCTCCAGTGGTGTCTGGATCTCTAGTGATGTCCCTCAGTCAGGGTACTGGGTGTCACACAGGCTCCGGACCCGTTAATACTGACCAGAAGAGCCAGAAATAATATTGGGGACCAGAGAAAATGTCATATAATGAGCCTGTGTGCTGCTGTTAAGGGTCTAGTCAGCTAAGCAGTTTAAGGTTGATGGGTTAAGTTCCACATTTGCCACTGTTGGACCCTTGAGAAAGGCACGGAAACTTCAGTTGCTTGAACTGGAGCTTACAAGTTGTAGATAAGGGTGCCTGAAATAATGCTTATATATTCACCTGGGCAGTATTGCTTTATTATTACTATTATTACTACTACATCATATTTATTTCTATAGTGTTTTGCTATAATTTGTCTCTTTAAGACAGCTTTAACATTGTCTGTTATCTTCATATCTAAAGCCAATCCCAAACTGAGCAAGCTTGGTGCAAGAGTGGCAAGAAAAAGATAATAAGGAAAAAACATTGAAAGATTTCAGACTCTGAAAGGTCAAGGTGGACTAGAAGCTATATGTAAGAATTGATCTAATTAAAATGTTTATAGCAATAAACAGTCCTTCGATTGCTTAAATGAATATTAACATAGCTGACATATTTAAAGAATAATAATTAATAATAGCTATACTTAACAATGAAGAGAATAATATACAAACGTGCATACAGGCATTATTCAGTCGCTGTAGGATCTTGTGTCCCTGGTGGGAAAGTTTTGCCTTCATGGCATGCTCGGTCAGCTGAGGGAGGGTAAGAGTTATTGCCATCTCTGGACTAGAAAGTGATGGACGAACAGCTTGGGCGGCGCCGAAGCAGATTACCATTGTTGCAATGATGTTATAATGACCATATCACCGTTTCTGGTCTCCGTCTTAAGGTATGAATCAAACAATAAAACAAACTAGACAAAGTTTGTACACATTAAAAACCAAACGAAAAAGATTTTCAGAGTAAAACAGGTCCTGCGGGTTGATTACGCTTCTTTGGAATTCACTAAGGCTTGGCATTCTAATGACGCTGCTATTAGTCAAGTGTAATGAGATGTGGTATGGTGGTCTAAAACTTATGCAAAGTATTGTAAATGCATTTATACTGCACGATAAACCAAGGAACATATCAAGCTAAAATCGAATGCAAAAGTCTGGGTACTCTTCGTTTTCACCCTAACTTTTTAAATAAAAATGTTTTCAAAAACCAGACAAAAATGCATCAAAGCCTCGTGGGAACGCACTGGAGTTTCTAATCAATCTTTACTGTTTTTCCTTCTCCCATAAAGCCAGCTCATGCAGTACTTAATGGAAAAAAATGGCATTAAAAGACTTCACCAAATGGAGCATGCAAGACTGTAAGTAATCTCCGGAGAGACAATAATGTAACTAAAGCTCATTTTCAAGGACAATGAAGTACTCGTAAAAACAAGGTCAAACTCGGAGTGGAAATGATTCGTCTGTTTCGGGCAGCTTAGTAGACTGGACGAGTTCCGTAGTTCATCCCTGAGGCTCGTCTAAAAGACAGGGTAATTAACTCACCGGGGTCAATGTTGTGTGGATCAATCATGGAGCCTGCTCTTCAGCTGCCTTTTTTTTTTTTTTTTTTTTTTTTCTAACCAAACAAATAGGGGCTTATTAAAGAACTTGAGGTACCACACGAGCACCTAGAAACGAGAAAGGAACGCGGGATAATTTTAATCTCGGGTTTTCCACGCACTAATTGCACTCTTCAGCTAATATGGTGCCACTTCAGAGCAATTTTCTACTTCCAACGTGGCTAATCAGTGGCAGCGGCGTTCTGCGCCGCTCAGGCTAAGACGATGAGCAAACTTCGCTCTTCCCGCGGCTTTTAACCCCGATGTTGGATTTACGTCTCTGGAGGTGGAGACGGCCATTCCCGGGTTCTCGTCTGTAAAGCTGAGCACTCGTGGAAAGTCGGAACCCTGACCTGTAAGCGAGTAATTCCTCCAGCGCGCTCAACCACGATTTAGCGAGATTAACATGAAAAGTTGATTTGCCAAAGCTGTGGGTGTGTATAAACATGCAGATTTGATAACAACCCTCGAAATGCGTCCGCGTGCTGATTTACTAACGAGCGAATGAGCGAAAGAACGCGCCTGTTTAGCAATTTTGCGTTCAGGATGCTCGAGGTGTTTGTAATTACGAATGATTGCGTTTAGCATTACTGTCTGTGTACAATTACTCTGCGTTCCTCTCTCGAATGCACAAGTTAGAAAAAGTACGAGCGGGCGCACGGATAAATGGTTACACAACTGTCGCCAGAAACGAGTGTGACGTAAGTGAAAGTGGTGCTTTATTCACTGGCGGTGAGAGGCAAGCCACAGAGAAGACGCCAGACTGGCTGTAAACAGACAGACAGGCAGCTACGTTGCTAAGCTAACACAACGAGACGCTAAGCCGGTGCTAGCACAGGGAATTGAGGCATTGCCTTTTCCCACAGATGGCCTCCAGCAAGAACCTATGGGTTCAACCTCATCCTGATATTCATATCACTGTACCGTCCTGTAAGGTCTTCTTCCCCCAAAAAAATCGGTAGCTGCCCTTCAGTTTGACCAGTTTACATTCCTAATCAGCATTCTCAAAATGTCTTTCACTTGATTGGTCACACTGGCGGAGCAAAATGAAGCTGCCCGCATTGATACCACTCTGCGTTTTTCACCCTTTGCTCGAAACACCCAAATTAGATGTTCCTAAAGGCAGTCACGCTAACTGGAAATGTGATTTAGCTTATTAAAATCCAAACCCCTCCAGAGACTCTGTTACTAATAAGCTCAGGCTTTTTTTTGCCACATTTCTCAAGTTAGCACATGCCTTTACATACGAGTTCCTCACTTTCACTCTCTCAAAATCAGCCCTCGGTGGTAATTGGCTTTGATCGGTACAACCCAGTGGTCAGGATTCGCGAGAGCGACGGTACAGATGGCGCCGAAACATCTGGTGCGTCTTAAAGAAAGGCAGCAGCTAAGGGGAATCGCAATGACACCATGAACAACAGGGCTTCTGTCAAAAAATCAAAGCGGGAACTGAATGCAGAACGGGGACTTGCTGCTCTTCTGTCGACACTCACTTTGATCTAAGAACAAGAAACCGTGAACAGTGGCTGGTTTGGGGTTAGCCATAGCTTAGACCTAAATTGAGTGGCAGCACTCAAAAATATAAGAAAATAAAAAGACGGGTGAGAGAGTTGTGTTTATAGTCGCAGTGTTTCCCCTGATGTTCTTAGAAGGTTCCGTTAGAGTGCCGATGTTCTCATTAGGTGCTCGTTCCTAAAGTTCTCATCCTAGAATCATGAAGAAACAATGAAAGTAGCAGTTGAATGATGCAATGCTTTTTGTTTACGCCATAGTTTTTAGGGGGTGTTTGTTCATTTCAATACTGTGATTTTCTATTCTGCCAGCAGGTGTCGCAAAGGTTTGATCGTACCCTTTTTCCGTTTTTTTTTTTTTTTTTTTCTGTTGTTTAAATTACAGTGGTACCTCAGTAATCGATTTTAGTTCATTCCAAAATACCATGAAAATAACATAGAATATTATAATATAATCGTCTGTATAATGTAGTGTCTATATAGACGTAACTGCAGCAGTTTGAGAGGAAATCGGAGTACCCGGAGTAAACCCAGGCAGACACGGGGAGGACCCAGGTCGCTCCCCTCCTGGAATTGAACCCGGGACCTTGCTATGGGGCAGCGGTGCCGCCCCACCGAACGCCCGTGTTGCCCCACATCAACAATATATGTAAAAATAAAAATAAAAAACTATTCAAAAGTGAGATTGTTTTCCCCCACATTTTAGAATTTTCCTCAGAGAGTCACAACTTCATATGTTTCTGAGACAGATTTCTTCTTTTTAAATTCTGTCTTATAATTATAATTTTCATCCATA
The DNA here is from genome assembly GCA_034779995.1 of Parotocinclus haroldoi. Taxonomy (NCBI): domain Eukaryota; kingdom Metazoa; phylum Chordata; class Actinopteri; order Siluriformes; family Loricariidae; genus Parotocinclus; species Parotocinclus haroldoi. Next base: position 10,016 of record JAUZST010014727.1, read on the forward strand.
TTACAATAATCGGCCGTTAAAATGAACGGAAATTGATCGGCTCGATTCGACGCATGTGCTCCATGAATCATAGTAACTCTAAACATGAAAACGTACAAACACTATGCTAAGTGATTGTTTTATTTTTTATTATTATTCGGACTAATTAGAGATTTAAACAAAATATCCCATTAATTAAAATCCCAGTCTTACACACACGCTGAAGGTTGTTAGGTGATGCATATAGATTTTGTTTAATGACTTCGTATTGTTATACGCAGTGATAGCCTGGAGCGACGAGTTCATATATTAATCAATTATTCCCTTAAATGAATGGTGAAAGCACTGATGTGCTGGAACAAAGGAAGCTGTGTGTGTGTGTGTGTGTGTGTGTGTGTGTGTGTGTGTGTGTGTGTGTGTGTGAGAGAGAGTGTGAGAGAGAGAGACAGAGAGAGACAGAGACAGAGAGAGAAAGAGAGAGAGAGACAGAGACAGAGAGAAAG
>JAUZST010014728.1:2500-10496 GCA_034779995.1 Parotocinclus haroldoi
CCGCTGTCTTGAGTCGCACCCCGTAACCGATTCGACTGGCTCTTTGAAAGCTGCTGAGTTTTGCAGACTTGTAATTACGTGCTCTTGGACTCTCATCTGTGTCTGGATTTGCGCTGGCAGCCTTTTAACAACAGAGCCAACGCTAAGGCGCTTTCTCCTCTGCCTGACTCCCGTTTTTGCTCCTCTCCACCCCTCTCAGATCATCCTAATATCTCTCGGAGCACCGTGTGGATTTATGCTGCATCTCCAAAACGGCACCGGATGCACAAAGAACAAGCAAAAGTGGAAACCCCGCTCCCCTGGAGACTCCCGTGTGGCCTTCTAGACTCTGAAGAACATGCTGCATTGAAAAACAGGAGCAGTGCAGCTAAAAGGATTCTTTTCGGTTAGCGGTGCCAGAAATTAGGCCTGCCCGAATTGCACCAGATTTCGCCATTGAAAGGCTAATTAATGACACTATTCAGCCCTGCATTCAGATATTTGATTTGAACTTTAGCTCGAGATCATGGTGGAAAGTAAAACCACCGTTAATGTATAACTGCCAGAAATGACATCCATTACAGTTTTTGAAGGCTGGAATTGTTTGAGCTGTTTCAAATTAGACTCCTCCGGGTGTTTAAGTACTAGGCAGGCAGGTTTATGAGGTTAAGCCTGTGCACTAGCTTTTATACCCATTCACTTTTGAAACGGCGCTTGTACCTGAGAGGGCCATGAATAGCGCTTGACCCAAACTAAGTACGTAAATAAGCCTACTGTCAGATTATTACACCACAGTATCTACTTATGGTTAATAATGTATTACAGTTTCCAGCTAGGGACCTGAAACTAACCAGCAGGGATGCTGTTGTAGAATAAGAGTCCATATACGAGCCTTGGGCTTCAGTGGCGAGCTTTTTCGGTGACTTTCGACGCTGTTACGCATGTCAGTTCTGCACGGCAAGGGGCGTCCCCATTAGGAGTTCCCACAGGTCTCACTTGGACCATAGGGTTCCTGTTCTGACCTCTGCCGGATGCAATGCATAAAACAAGGGGAATTAAACAAGCAATAAGAGTTGGGCACCATCATTTGAGTCTAGAACCGTGGGAGTACGTTCCGTCTAGTTACGATCAACCGGAGTTGGCTGGATACCAGGAGAACGCCATCTGCCCACGTGAAGGTCTTTATACAGCGAGTCAGATTGTACCGGACGGAAATAAACACGTTTTGAACATGTCTGTATATAACGGCGTAACAGGCTGACCAATCGGAGCTCGGTTGCCGGGCAGAACAGCTCGTTCGGTTAGCAGCAGAGCACAAGAGCTTAAAGAACAAGCATGCTGACTATTAAAAAAAACAGGGATATTTAAAACTACGTGTGGTGGAATAAAGCCGAAAGGATGGAGAAGGGGTCGCCGTTACACCTTAAGAGAAGGCAAATGAAAGAAAATGTGGACAGGGAGTTTTCAGCGTTTCGACAAAGATTTCGTTCCCATAACATATGAAATCACATTTCATCCATAAAAACCTGACTTTGTGTGAAAAGGCCATGTCACTAGGGTTATTACTGCACTCACTACTGGTCACTTACAACACTGGAGCCCAAATTCACTCATCAAGCACCTTTCCAGAGGAGGGTTGCCAGTCCTTGTGACAAATAGGAAACCAGTTCTCAAGTAGCGCTGCTGTTTTTGAACGAGGATCCACATTGCACCTTGATATATGGATGCAATGTTTGGGTGTCCTCGTAGTCAGAGCATATATTCTGGCTTTTGTGTCAGGTCCTATTGTCGGGGATTGTTAGCAGCATGGGCTCTGCTGAATTATTTATCAACTATCCGTCTGTAAGACAGACGTGCAGCGTCATGCCTTCTCTCTTAAAAAGACCGGAAAGACTAGAGCTGACCCAGAACTTCGCTTTAATCCTGCTGTGCCCCCTTCTTCTTCCAGCGCTGTCCTCCTGCTCCTTGGTGGTTTCTTGATGATGACCCGTCTTCATTGCAATCAGCTAACTGGTAGGAAAAGTCGTGCCGGTGCCACCTTGTCGGTCCGAATCTTGCTCGCGCCCCCTTTTAACCAGCGTTGCCCCAACGGGATGTCGGGTCGGGATGGAGGCGTGAAACGAGAAGGAGACGGTTGCGTTTCTCACTTTAATGGATTCGGCTTGCCGCTCAAGGTGATTGGCTCAGGGGCGGAAAAGGTTCGTGCTTTAGCGTGTTTTTTTAGTACTGTTGCCAGAATGAGGCCATGTTCCTGAGCTCAGATCCATTTCATCCTGAATTTCCTGGTCCTGTTCACAGGGCTTTAGCGATTATCCCCTTTATATAGCCCTGGGTGGGATGCCAGTTGCATGCGACGCCCAAGCTGGCCAGAAGGCACCACCTGGACTCTGCCCCATCCGCTCAGAGAGGGTCAATGATGATCTCTGAGTCTTGGAGGGCTTTATTATTCGATATATTATGCTAGAGTGAATGCTTTTCTGTGTCAACCATTTGTGTGTGTGTGTGTGTGTGTGTGTGTGTGTATCTCCCAGGGTGCTGCATGCTCAACCAAAAAAGATGGATCCATCTCTAAGCTGTCCCGTATTACACGTTACTGACGGTGACACTCACTTTTGCACCTTGTAGCCGGGACGTGGGGACCAGGATGCACAACAAATAATAAGCTTTACTGTCGAAAAAAAGCAGTTCTCGTAGCACAGTGCAAGCTTTTTTTCTTTTGTGTGTGTGTGTTTGTGTGTGTGTGTGTGTGTGTTTGTGTGGTTGGGGGAGTTTGACAGCAGAATTACAAAAGGCTACCCTGCAAAATACAAAGCACATCAGTCATCATTCAGCACATTAACTCGCAAGCCTCGGTCGTGTGTTTTTTTTGTTTATTTTTTTGTTTTACGATGCAGGCTTTACGACTCCTGAAGCGTCCGGCCATTCTCTTCAGCTCAATCCGCACGGGGTCACGGGCCAGGCCACTCTGGGCACAGGGGCAGGAACAACCCTAGATGAGGCACCGATCCATTGTAGGGCGCTTTAGAGACACCAGTTAACCTAACAGGAATGTCTTTGGACTGTGGGAGGAAGCCGGGGCATCCGGAGTAAACCCAAGCAGACACAGGGAGGACCCAGGACGTACCACTCTGGGATCGAACCCCAGATGGGTGGGCCATTGCCCCTCTGAATGCCCCCCCCGGTGATAATGCTGAATGACAGTACCTTGTTCCTGAAAAGGATTCAGAAAAGAAATATTTGTGTCATGGGCTGTAGGAGCCGTTACCTTTTAATGCTCATTACAGTGTGACAGCAGGTGCACTAACACACTAACTATGTGGTGGAACAGCACACCTGGCCCACCAGATTACACGAGGCACGCGGCGTTTCTTATAGAACTACAAGCAAATGGATACCCCTTGCATTAGCGACTTAACATTTTGTGAGGCAAGCGCTGCTATTTTGGGGCTTTCTGTCCAGTAGGAACAGAAAGCAGGTCGGTGAAGTGCTACAACGAACTGATGAACTGTTAAAAGTTGTGTCCCGCTCACAAAAATTAGGGAATATTGCCTCGTTTGTTTTTTTTTTTGTTGTTTTTTTTTTTGTGAGCAGTGTAGTTTCAACTCGTATGGCTGCGTAGTGCTATTACTGAAAAAAAGATTTTTAAAAAAAAAGAAGATGATCAAGGCAGGCCAAGCAAAAATGCAGTCAGTCACGATTAATGCTATAAATAGTATCCTCCTATAGAACCCAATATGTAGGATAATGCTTGTTCTGTCATCTACGCTGGTTTTATTGCTCTTTATATGTCTACTTTATATGTCAAGTTGACCTTCAGGTTCTTATTGTTTATAGGCATTTGACGTGTCCTCGGAATGGCACCGATAACTTACTTGGTAGTTTCTGTATAGTATTAGTTTCTAATTGAAATTGTATATTTATACAAAAGCAAAGGGTGAATTTGGAGGTAGGGAAGCCATTTGGAACGTCGTCCGTTTTTAGTTTTCTGAGCGACGGTCGTTAGGGTGGGTTAGTAATAATAATAATAATAATAATAATGTTTAATTTATATAGCGCCTTTCTCAAGCCCAAGGTCGCTTTACAGCAGTTATTCACACACACACAAAAAGTAGTAGTTCAGATAACGGATGATACTGATGATACTAAGAATACAGGTAGTGGGGTTTGACTTTATTTACAGCTCCGGTCGATTCATGCTGGAAGCTGCAGCTGTTCAGGGTCCGGGTCCAAATGCCGGGTGGTGTGTTTTCAGAACCATGCGATGGCCTTGGTCCGTGGTGAATTCCGTAAGGCTCCAGAGCCTTCCTCGCGGCCCTGACTAGGCTAAGTAGGAGTATAACAACGGTGGAAAAAAATCTGTCTTGTAATTATGGAAGACCCTTATGGAAAATGGTTTGTGTGGGTGAATGAAACTGGCGAAAGTACCAACAGTGTCAATCAAACAGAGTTGGGCATCACCCAGACTCCCTCCCGCCGCTCTATCACCCCACCCCAACCCCCCTAAACTAGGATAAAGCTACGGAGTGTCAGGTAATTTGACAAGAAAGGGACACTAAGCCAATTTTGGGCATAAAAAACGAATTTTTCGTGTAACGTTTCTACGCAGTAGGGCGGCACGGGGGGCTCGGTGGGTAGCACTGCTCGGTCTCGGGTTCGGTCCCAGGGCGGAGTCCTTTCTGTGTTGAGTCTGCATGTCCTCCTTGTTTCTGCGTGGGTTTACTCCGGGTACTCCGGCTTCCTCCCACAGTCCAAAGACATGCGTGTTAGGATAATTAGGGTCTCTGAAATGCGTAACTGTGTGCGTGATTTTGTGTGTGTTTGTGTGTGTGTGTGTGTGTGTGTGTGTGTGTGTGTGTACGCGCGCGCCCTACGATGGTGTGCCCCTACGATGTTCTTGGCCTTGCGCCCAGAGTTGCCGGGTGGGCATCGCAACCCCGCGTGGATTAAGCGGAAGATAATGACGGAATGAATTCATATGCAGTAATTTATTAGTAATCTCAGATTACAAATGGGCGTCAGCCTGTGTCATTACCCCAGCGACTTGACTAGCGCTCATTCCTTTAGAGGCGCACGGAAAGAACCCCTAAAAGCCTGCAATGTTTGACACCTCTCTTTAATACAGAAAACGATCCAACACGTGCTGCTGAGCGAGTTAATGAGTTAATATATATTATTATAATGCGATACTGGCAGAATCTGTCAGGCGTGTACTTGTGTCTGAAAGTCACAGAGCGAAGGTGGTGGAGAGACGGTTTTGTTTGGAAGCTTGATGTTCCTATTGTTTGCCAAGCTTTGTTTTTTTTTTTTTTCGTCCTGCAGCACGAGATGAAGTCGGGACGCGCTTTGTCAGTGCTCATCGCGTCGCTTGCATGACAGCGTTTGGCGGATATGTCAAAGTCTAGCACCTGTTTATCTCTTTCTCCTCCATTTCGCTCTCCTCCACACACTCCTCCTCCGTCTGCTTCTCTTCTGATATTGAAGCGAGCAGATCGGCACCAAGCGCTTTAATCTGATTACACCTCTGATGTCCATGACGTCTTGGTAAAGTCTTCTGACGCGACGAAAACGGTTATCTTTTTCCTTTTTTCTTTTGTTACCGTTTCAGCGGCTGCTTTGTGGTTGAAAGCGTGTCAGGCGTACGTCTTTTCGGAGCAATCCCGCCCCTGGTCTGCATCTGCCCGTCGACTGCGACCAGAGTATTGGAAATTGGAGTATTGGGAGCTCCTGGCTCGCTCTAGCAAGAGCATGTACTTGTGGGAATAACAGTGGGCCCAGTGCTGACCCCTGCAGGACCCCTTGCACTGCTTTCGTGAGCTAAAATAGGAAATAGCAATATGCAATGGTATTTTCTAACATATTGGGTACAACAGTAGGATCCATAATGATTTGTAAAGCCTTAAGCCTACTTGTATTGGCCTTTCCTGTTGAAACCGATGCGGAAATCCAGGAACGTGAGGAACTGACTTGGAAACAGCGTCCCTGTGCTTCATATAAACTGTGGCATTTCCGTGTTAACCCTGAATCCCAAATGGATCTCTACGATGATATTTACCATACTGTGTACGCACACTAGATCCCAACCACATCCCCTACATGGAGCAGTGCGATTCCTCTAGACAGCCCGTTTCAGACGAATGTTAGGTGGCTTCTTGTGTCTGGAATCAATTCGAGCCATTTGTGCTTCAATAGAGCTAACAAGCAAATGATTCGAATTCTCAACCTGCCAAGCTTGGCTGCGCGTGTCCTATCGGTGCCCGAAATCCGCGGAGCCCACTGAAGTGGGCCTCTGTCATCCATCTTTTTGACAGTGGCTAGCACGTTGAAGGCTGAGTGGGTGCCTGGACTGGTGTGTGACTCATACAGGCGAGAGGAGGAACTAGGGGAGAGGGATGAATAGAAAATGCAGGGGGGGAAAGAGCCAGGGAGAGGAAAAGAAAACATAAATAACAGCAAGCTACAGGTGTGCCTGGCCAGCCATCACACACACACACACACATATCTTGGTAAGCTAGGGTGATTTTTTCTATTCACATAACGAATTTTGTAGCTCGTTAACGGTCCACAAATCGTACCATAACGTCAGTAACCTAAAATGTTAATCTTAACTTAAAAGAACATGTCTCATCTACGTCCCTTATGACCAGGAAAATGTCTCCACAAGCCAAAATAGCTGGACTTCATGTCCTTACTGGGACATTCGGTCCTCACGATGATGCATAACCCCCCCCCCCCCACACACACACACACACACACACACCCGAGACCCCTCTTCACTCCAGTCAACAGCTTAAGTACCTGAGAAATTAATTGAAGGCCCCGGCGAACGAAAGGAACAGCCCAAGGTCCTCGGATCCTCCTCTTCGAGCCATCTTTCTTGAAACGGGTGTCCCCTTGTTCGCCTTTTCATCCAGACAGAAATAACTCTTGCGTGCCTCCCCTGCTTGCGCGAATCCCTCGCTAAATGCTTCTTTCTGAATTAAGCGTTGCTCTAATGCGGCATAGCTGCCTGCTCCCGGTGTCTTGGATAGGAAACAAACGAACACACTGCTGCAAGCCGAGCGCCGTCAGACACAGGTGGCACGCCCGGGGCAAGGCCTGTCGAATCCTGGTCTGAGAAGGGGCGTCACCAGACCGTTACATCATTGCTAAAACAACAAATCGAGTGGTGGCCTAAGACTTTTGCACAGGACTACGTCACCGCGGTGTTAGCAGGAAGCCGCTCGCTCTCTCTGCATCCTAAAAGTCGAATTTTGTGACTGTCATTACAGGGTTCTCCGTTATTCATCTGCTCTTAAAAACCCACTCGCTCACCCAAGACCCCCACCCCCACCACCCCCCGCCCCGCTGTCCCCATCGCTGCTGCCTGACCATAATGAATGGCTGATTTGAAAGCGATCCTGCGTACCCAGAGCAGGATTCAGTACGGACTTTCTGCTATAATCGATACCCCTACCTGTTTCCTGCTTACCTGGGGTCCGGTCGAATCGATAGTCACCACACTCGACTTTATATAAGACCGTGCTTCCAACCCCCACCTTTCATTATCCTGAATGAGGGAGCGTGTGTATAAGCGTGTGTTTGCTTATTAGGGATAGCGGGAAGGGGGCGGCGTGGTGACGGATGGATTGAAGTCGGAGCAGGATTGAAGTCCTGGTCAGGGTTGTGGAGAAAGGTTCGCCGTCTAACCCGGGACCCCCTGTGTGCCTACCTTGGACATTGATTTTTATAGAAGACACCAGCCAAGGACCAGCCAAGCTCCTTCAAGAACTGTAGAGCGGGTCCTCCAGCCACTGAGGGTTCCCTCCTGGTCAAATGGGTCTGGAATCGCCCTGTATTCCCCTACATGGACACCTGAGCCCTAACACAGTGGTTCCTAAAGTTTTTCTGCAGCCTTTCATAGATAAGAATCTTCCTCTTTAATACTTTAATATCCTTTTTGCTTCCAAAGTGCACTGGCGTTTATGCTAAACAACATTTTATGCAACGTCCTATTGATCAAAACCAAAGGAAGATGTGT
>JAUZST010014729.1:2500-10495 GCA_034779995.1 Parotocinclus haroldoi
ACATGTTAACAACCCCACCTGGCTCCTAAAGAATCTGAAGGTAAAGACCAAGCCTGTCTTCAGACAGAATATGTGGAGGAGAACAAGATCTCTAACACCTACCACTAGCTCTATGATGTCATCTTAGAGTAGTCTTAGAGGATTCCAGTGGCATCCTATGACAATCTAGTGAAGTCCTTACCCAAGCGCAGGAACAGTGCAGGAAAATAATAGTGGCTACACAACATATTGACACTATATACACAAATTGATACATTTTTACTTAGGGGTGTACTTACTTTTGTTTCCAGCGGCTTAGACATTAATGGTTATGTGTTGAGTTATTTTGAGGGCACATCAAATTTACACTGTTATATAAAATTTAGACTTTACATTTTTTACATTTACTTTACATTGTGTCAAGTTGCCATATCTTTATTGTTGTCCCATGAAAATATATGACATATTCACAAAAATGTGAGGGGTGTACTCACTGTTGTGAGATATGGTATATCTCAGCCCTTATCATGCCAAAAAACTGGAACAAAATCTGTTGTACAAGATCTCTCGTGTTTGCATCCACATCATGTATGTTTCACACTGTAGAAGCTCCAATTAAACTAACAAGTCATTGTGGATGAGAAACAGAGTACTAAGAGTAAACCCATATGGACACATGGAGAACATCCATCCATCCTTCCGACTCCACAGAGGAACTCAACCACTCCTCACTGTATGTTTCAATATGTTTCAAGATGAAGACCCAGCCTTGTGAATAAAGGAACTCTTAGACTTGGTAGAAACTCTGTGTGTTGATCATGAGTGAGGTCATGCCTTACATCTGGCAGTACTGACAAGGGGATAAGTCTCATAAGAGACATGAAATGCAGTGGTAGTGTGCTGGTAGACACCATGGATCATATCCCAACTTTGTATTGGGGGTGAAGTTTCAATAATTTTTATACGAGGGGTTCCCTCTGTAGGGTGTGAGGCATACCCTAGCATAGCAGCAAGCCCGACTGTATTGTTTGTTAGTTTTTGTTTTTGGAATACTAATTGTTTTAATTATATATTTTTATCATTTGTTACACCAAAACTGAATCACTTCTCAAGTTCTTTGGAATAAGCTACTAACTGATATTACCTGTACTATGAACATAGTCTAACTAAAGTCCCTACACGTTGGACAAACAAATCTGAATTTAGGACTGATTTGGAAATCATTCAAACAAAGAGCTAGTGAAGATTTGCACTTTGCTCCTGGTTCAGTCTCACATATTTACACAAAATGTGATCTGTGTTGACTTTGCAGCCCTTTAAAGTCTAAGGTTAAGCCTTACCTAAGTATCTCTCCCAAAATTTTGCCTATAAGAAAGAAAAAAAAATATTTCAATTACATTAGTGCAATACACAATAATTTAGGAGGTCCGTAAAAGGTGTAATATATTAAGAAGTCAATCTTAACGATGAACACTACATTAATTTCTGATCTATAAAGTTGATTTGCACATGTACAATGTGTATTGTTAAAAAAGTGATGTAAATAAAACAACTTTATATCCTGTATAAATAATATATATCTTAGGTTGTTTCACAAAATGTACATATGTACCCACCGTTTCATCAGCATTTTCAAACACCTCTCGAGCTTCCTCATTGCTACAGATCTCCTCCATGCATTCTCTCTCTAAATTATCTTTCTTAATTTCTTCAAAGGGTGAGTTAGCTCTTCTCACTCTAATAACCTGGGAGGCTGTCTTTTCATCGATAAACACTGTCAAAAATGAACAATATAGAAACATGTCTACTAATCCTAAACGGTTCCAGACTATGTGAAATATTTCAGAAGTACATAACCAATTTAAGTTTGCCTTACCCTCATAACAGTTTGTAAACTGGATCACTTGGAGGAGTAGAAATATGACGAAAAGAGGAGCTGATACTGTCCCCATTTTTCACAATGACTAAGCTGCAGTCCTAAAATCCCTGGATCACAGAGAGTTGCAGAACTGCTAACAAATTCCAAAATCCTCCAGCTGTAGCTTTCGGGTTAATATTGAACTACAGGAGTTCAAAGAAAACAACGACTGTGTGTTATCCAGATAGAGATGGAGCCATCCACATATGACTTTATCTCTGTAACCAGTGATTAGGCTATGGTGTTCCAGAACAGTCTTAGTACACTTAGCACACCATTAACATCGTATGAGTCACACTTAAAAACAAGAATCAGTATGGTGTACTAACAATAGGGATACTTCTGAGAAGTATGTCACACAGAAGTAATACTTACACATAATACTGTAAAACTGTAATTTAAGCCTATCATTACTATACATTAAAGCATGTACATATGAGACGACCCACAAGACTTACATTTGCCCAGTTTTCTGGTCAAAAAACAAAATACTTGAGAAATTTTGACTGAGTTTTAACCTTTTAAAACAGTATAATTAATCTAGAAGTGTCATGACTAACTTTAGGGGTGGTACTGATCTGAGCTTCTTATTTCTTTGTACTAAGTTGTATTTTTAAATGATTCTGTTAAAAGGGACAATACAGCTGTACTCATGGAAAAGTTGTTTTTAGACACTATCTAGATGAGTCTGTCTTAAACTGGGAAAGTACATAAAGTTACATAAAGTAGAAGTGGAAAATGCAAACTGTAGACACAGTAGTGGTCTTTTATTTTAGTCAACCTCATCTTCAACCTCATGGTCTGTGGGACTGTAGTAGCCTAGTGGTTAAGGTACTGGACTATGGTCCAGAACGTCCATGGCTCAAATACCATCTGCCACAGTTGGGTCCCTGAGCAAGGCCCTTAACCCACAACTGCTTGGACTGTAAGACTGTATGAAATGAAGTCGCTCTGGATAAGGGGTCTGCTAAATGATGTAAATGTAAATGTATACATAGTGACCTGTCCTTACCACTGGAAAAATAGCTAACTTTATCATTCATTTATTACTAAACGATTGAGTAAATTAATTTGTATCAATTATTAATTATTAAACTTACTATTTCTAAGGCATATGTGGTCTAGAGCTTTATTAATAAAAAACAGTAATCATGCGACAAACCATTTCTTTATGTCATACAGTCTATGTAATACTCAGTTTTTATTTTACCTCTGAAAGCAGGAAATCCAAAATTGGGTTTTCTGTTTAAAAAATCTGACCAGAAATATGGCCAACATGTATAAATTTAAGTAAACATTGAAAAGGAGTGGACCAAGAACGGTTAGTTGGGGGTTACTTCAAGTAACAATGTACACCATACACCAAGTTTAAAGAGTGGAGGAGAGTGTTTCATAATGTATTGGATTTAAGGTGGCACTGAGATCCAACAAGAGTCAAATATTAAAGGGTGCAGCTGTGCAAGCTCATGAAAATGAAAATGAAAAAATGAAAGTAAATTATCTACCAGTAAAACTTGAATATGTGCTGTGACAACCTTTTCCATTTGTTTGCATTTTGTAATTTGCAATGCTTCTTAATCCAAAGACAGATTGCTTGAGGGTAGTTGTGATAGCAGCTGTTAAGCGACTGTTGAGGACAGTTGAAGTTTGATGACAAGCATGTATTTATTAAATCAGATATATGAGAAGAAATGTGAGATGTTAATTGTCCTTGAAAGGGTTTTGGGCGGCGGGACCTCAGAATTCACACGTCCCATCATTCAATCAGTTCAGACATAAAATGGGGCATTAGATTTGACTCTGAGTTTGAGCAGCCCCTTAAGATTCATTTCTGGGCTTTCCCTGCAGTACGTTTATCAAGCAACTAATATGTCGACCTGTAAGATGCAGGCACAAAAAAGGAGAAGCAAAGCAGGGAAATAGCAGCGGTAGCAATACTAATCAAACTGACATAGACCACAGAGTACTAGAGTACCAAACGACAGGCAAATAAAAGGACAAGCAAAAGGAAGTAGGAATGAATGGAGCCCTTCCAGGGCACACCCCTAACAAGTGTGTCAGACTGGAACTTGTACCGGAAAATACGCTCATAGAGAAATGAGAAAAATGTACTTATCCGATTAAGAGTCTATTAAAAACCACTCATACCATGTGCGGCATGAAACTCCAGCAGCATTAACTATAGCAGCATAGCTAGAAAGAGGAGAATCAGAAGGTAACACAGCCAAAAGGGATCACATGAGACATCAACAACCCACCTCCCCAGCAATAAATAAACCAGAGATCAGACTAAGGAAGAAAGAAGACAGCAACCCAAAATCCCAAATCACCATAAACCTCTTTAAATGTGAACCCCCAGCTCTGCTCTTAGTCTAAGGCAAGGATACACAAATCAAAATCAGGAAGACTGAAGCCCGGCCCAGTCAGGCTGCCCCAGTAACCTGAGCATACCAGTCTAAATGTATAAACCAAAAGCCTGCCGAAATAAGAATGTTTTTAGAGTAGACTTAATAATTCTGGAGAGTTTCTGAATCTCTAACTAAGGTGGGAAGTTTATTCCATAACTGGGGGGCCAAGTATGAGAAAGATTTTCTCCCTGCTGTTACTTTTTTTAATTCTAGGTACTGAAAGAAGTCCTGTACTCTGTGAGCGAAGTAGACCAACTGGATTGTAAGATTGTAAGAGATCACTCAGATAATGTGGAGCCAGATCGTGTAGAGCTTTATACAGGAAGTATTTTATGCGAAATGTCACTGGTAACCAGTGTAGAGACGACAGAACAGGACTGATCACATTTTCTAGTTCTACAGGGTAAGTTAAAAGCCACAGGACCCCCTTTCAGAAACAAAAGGGAAAATGACATATCTGAATACCCCAGCAAGAAACAAGTAACTAGTTTGCCGGGACTGTGGTAGCCTAGCGGTTAAGGTACTGGACGGTTAATGGTCCAGGGTTCAAATCCCACCTCTGCCAAGCTGCCACAGATGGGTCCTTAAGCAAGGCCCTTAACCCACCATTGCTTGAATTGTAAGACTGTAACAGTTATAAGTCGCTCTGGATAAGGGCATCTGCAGTAAATGTAATGGGTGCGAGGACCTATCTTTTAGGATATGTCCAGAACATGGCTGCCATCTTCAAAGCTGCCATATTGGACGAAGGGCAAATTTTTCAAATGGGAAGGTGGTCATGTAGAGAAGAATTGTCTGAGAATTCTGCCGCAATCAGATTTGCATCTTCTCTTGTTCAATAGTTATCAACACAGAAATATCAAAACTTTTGTTGTTCATCACAGGTAACTAAAGATGGAATTGATGATTCTGATATCCAAGGAACACAGCTACTATCTCATAGCTACCATCAAACTTCAACAACCGACACCCAGAAAGATCCACCAGTTTCACACAGCACTGTTACTGTTATATTACTTATAACTAAATCAGAGAAACTGGGACTGTGAACGACAAAAAAACATAGTGTTCGTCTGAAGAACCGCTACCGTGATTAAGAAACCTCAACAATGGTTTAGGCAGCCTTTGCAAAAAAAATCACAACACAGCACACAATGTGTCCTGTGGTTTTTGACTCAACAGCCATCAAGATTTAGAATAGATGTAACAAGTGGGCAGGGCAGCCTGCAGTGGGCAAGTTTATTAACTTGGCAACCTCCCACAATGACCCTTCTAACACTAAGCCATTTCACACAGGATTGTATCTGGATAGCGCTAAGCTACATTAAAATGTGTGAGTAAATGCACCCTAAGCACAATGAAGATTTATACAGTATAATGACTTGACTGCAGATGAGTTGAAAGGTGGTGAGAGAAACAACAAAAAGTTTATGCACACAATAACAATCAGAGGAATGGTCAAGTTTAATCGTATTTTTAAAAAATCTTGTGCGATTCTATTAAACTACCATCTAAACTTTCTGCGCATTGGAGTTCTGGCCTTTTACTTTTTCTTTTAAAAACAAATAATATTCTTAATAGTACTCTTCTTACAAATTAGCCTCATTCCCAGCAGACAGATGTTTTGCGCACAATGTTCAGATACGTTACAAATAACTGTGATACAAGGTTCAATGCAGTCAGTGTATTCAGATGAGGCAACATTTGCATTGTGTTGAACTCAAATGATGTCATTACAGAATAAACTAAACAAACATTTAACCTTTGAGCAGTGGTAATGAGAATACACAAAATACAGTCAATCCGTGATTGGATGAAATAACTGTTAAAACTTTGGAAACAAACTGGAAAAAACACTGTTTTCCACTGGAGGGTGGTAGACGATTGTGTCGTGTCAGCGCTGCCCTGGGACTCCAGCAGAGGGCATCAAAGGCGCTTGTTCGAGTCATAATGTCAAGACGGACGTCAAATCAAAATGCATAAGCTACGCCTGTGTAGCATTAACTACATATACTGGTCACTTTAATAGATACACCAGCTTCTATACTATTTTTTATTGTGTCAGTTTAACCTTCTATATACATGTTGTAATACCATGTAGATAGTTCTACAACTACAGACTGTAGTCCATCTGTTTCTCTACATACTTTGTTATTCCCCATACCCTGTTAATAGTTTTCAAGTTTAGACATTCTTATAAACACAGGTTTTCGGATAGAATTAAGTGTCATCTTAGGCTTGCGAGCTTTGCTCTTCCATTGGTCACGTACCAAGGAGTGTTGGTTGGGCTTGGCTTCAGTCCTTTTTGACCTTGGGTTATGCATTTTTCACTTTTTATTACTTTTTTATTTTATGTATTTTTTCAAACATGATCACTGAGGTTTGTTGATTGGTGGGGAGGTGAGTTGCTGATGACTCATGTGATCTATCTTGGCAGTGTTATCTTCTGGCCCTTCTCTTTGTAGCAATGCTGTTATAGTTAAAGCTCCCAAAGTCTCATATTGCACTTGGTATTAATGATATACATGTGTTCTGTTTACTAAACAATGACTAAATACATTCTCTGTTTACTCTCTCCAATCAATCTGTTTCCTGTCTCCTTACACACAAGTCAGGGGACTTCAGACGCATCGCCGTGGGGCCGATGAATTTTGAGAGTGGACAGCCAGACTAGACTGATAGCCAGGGGTGTAGGTGGGGACGTCCCTGCAGCAAAGGCTGGCAGTGTAAGGGTAGGTCACCAGAAGTCCTGCTTGGCAAGGTCCAAGGTGGCAAGTGAGCCTTAAGCCATGGTCACCACTGAAGGACGGTGATCACCTCAGTCTCTCTGTTCTGGCCCTGTTGGAGTGGAGTGGATTTATTTCATACCTTTTAAACAGATAGCCATAGCCATTTAAACAGATAATGGTTTGGTTGGTGAATGTCCTTTCATCAGTTTGTGTGACACCCTACACTGCCTGAAGTACATATTGGGAAGTTTTGGCAGCGCAGTCCTGGTGATGAGCTCAGAACAGCGGCTCACTTTGGAGGTCTTTCTTGTTCTGGGTGATGCAATTTCCAAACTATGCGGTGACGCTCCTGGAAAGAACAGACTTGATGTTGGCAGGAAAAAAGATTTTCAGCAGTGCTGTGAAGATTTTGAAATACTCACTGAGGCCTACCACCACTGAATCATCACAATTTCACAATGGTCTTGGAGCTATGAGTGGCTGTACATTCATGGGTGTAGACTCAGTACTGATACTGAGGATTATGGAGCTGGATGTGAAGTTTCCCATCTTGGCCACCTCAGGTTTGTCAGACAGAAAGCTCTGTAGCCAGGAACACGGTGAGTGGTTCAGCCCCAGATCACTGAGTTTCATGGCAGTTTCATGAGTTTCTCCCTTCGTTTAGCAGCCTTATCGAATTTAAATTATTGTAATTCTCTTCTAGCTGGATGTTGGGGTAGATCTATAAACAAACTGCGGTTAGTTTAGAATGCAGCAGCTTGAGTGCTTACTCCAACTAAAAAGTTCGATCATATTAGTCCTGTTTTATCGTCTCTACATTGGCTGCCGATTAAGTGTCAAAATATGTTTACTAACATAAAACACAATTAATGGTCTGGCTGTAAGGTAAGGTTTAAAAAGATCATAGCAGGTGAAAAAGCATATTCTTCATACGTTCTGTCTCAATGTTCAAGTCTAGATT
>JAUZST010014730.1:0-10495 GCA_034779995.1 Parotocinclus haroldoi
GGAGAGAGAGAGGGAGAGAGAAGGAGAGAGAGAGGGAGAGAGAAGGAGAGAGAGAGAGGGAGAGAGAAGGAGAGAGAGAAAGAGGGGAGAGAGAGCGAGAGAGAGAGAGGGAGAGAGAAGGAGAGAGAGAAAGAGGGGAGAGAGAGCGAGAGAGAGAGAGGGAGAGAGAGAAAGGGGGGGGAGAGAGAGAGAGAGAGAGACTGGACTGGGCTGGGCTGGGCTGGGCTGGACTGGGCTGGGCTGGACTGGGCTGGGCTGGGCTGGGCTGGGCTGGGCTGGGCTGGGCTGGGCATCTTACCCCAAGACCGAGCCCATATGAGGTCGAGCCTATCTCGAGTACAACACAACCATGTAATGCTCTTCCTTTTTTTTTTTTATCTTATCCTTGTAAAAATACCGCTGCGTATCATTTAACTGGACTTTACAGCTTTCTTTATGGCATAATTATGACCTTGTTTTTGAAGTATTAAGCGTTTTAACATCAGCATTAGTGAAATGATGTAATTGATTTGCAAACGGATTTTATTTCCAGTGTTGTAAGGAGTACTGGAAATAAAACAGAGTTGTCACTAGTGGACTTTTTATCAGCCAGACATTAATCATGTGCACGGGATGTTTTATTAGCTGCTGTTTATCGCTGTGTCTCTGTCGGAAAATGAGCGGCTCAGAGGAGAAATGAGCAGCAGATGATGAATGCAGGCAGGAAAAAAAATGACTCCTCATCGATATTATGAGTCATTGTCTAACAGTGCCTTTCACCGTTTTCCACATGAAATTTCCACGTTGGCGGTAATGCGGTGTTAGCGCGCCGCGTCTCAGCTGCAGGGCTCCGTTTAATGGAGTATTGGATGCTAATGTAGTGACACGATGGAGGTTAATGTGCAACGTGACCCTCTGAAGGACTGCGCTCATTTCACATGTAATAAAAGTTTGAATATTTAAAACGCTTTTCGAGCAAGACGAGCACGGCCGTTAATTAAACGGTGACAGATGGAGATGGTGACAGAACTGGGTGGGATCCTTAAACCTTCTGTGGCTTTACGTTTAAGAGCTTTATGTAACAGAAACAGAAATAACAAAATGGGACACGAACAGGCTCCGGACAGCCCGGGCGAACCACCAGTAGAGATGAACGTTTCTTCTGCCGACCAGCACGGGCAGCTCCCACAATTCCAACCAGACGCACGTGGCAGCTTCACTACACAACCCTTGACAATATTCAGGAGCCTAACAGAAGGACGTTTGTTCTCAAGGCACCCATAACGTGTCCCACCATCGACAGCTAGTCACCATCACCTTGTCATGATCACGAAACCACTACTGCCACGGACTGGAACCGTATCTTTAGCCATGAACCCGAGTTCTGAAGACGCTCAGGTTTGAGTATGGAGGCCATGTGGTGAGAGCTTCAATCCTGCCTTTGCTGTAGAGTGATACACTGCTCCAACTGCTGGTGAGACGATCTGTAGATCCATCGCATCCCACGATCTGGCAGCCCTAGAAGTGATATCAGGGACACTAACAATTCAGCAATATGTGAAGGACATCCTGCAGCTACCACACAGCAAGGGTGTCCCAAGAAGGGCCTAAGCAGATTGCAAACCTTCCTTTGCCTGAAAGCATTTATGTTACGAGTGTGGAGGATCTAAAGGCCCAGCTGTAACATCTGTAGGCGATACCATATGGAACCTGTATGCCTCTCATAGTGTATCCAGGCTAGGAGCGGCCCAACAGGGTAACTAGAGTCTCTTTTCAGTTGTACAGTATTCCTTAGAATGTATCCTTACACTCTAATATTCTTACATACTGTACTTTTTTTGCTAACATACAGTATATAAAGCCTTGGAAAAATCTGTGCTTTTATTTGATCTTATTCTTGTAAGTTGTGCCTATATTAGCTCCTTATTAGCTATTACAGCCTTTTGAAAATAAGATCTTTAGTTTTACCTCATGAAGAGATCATTGGCCACCTGCACCCCCACCTGCATCAGCCTACTGTTTTAAAAAAATCACTGTTTGAAGAGGCACTAATTTCCACGGTTCCATTTGCAGTGGACATGAAAGCTGCAGTTTTCAGATCTAGGATATTTGCTCGTGTCTGTGGTTGAACAACAAGACTCTGCAGGATTTCAACAAAAGCAGCTCTGTAGGAATATGTTTGCTGACATGGCGGATCACTCTCCAGAGAAATACAACGCTTAGCCATTTCCCTGTGTTATTTTACTACTTAAAAAAAAAAAACCTAAAAGGGTAGGATACTACACTGCTCACAAAAATAAGGGGATCTTTAATTATGGGATAGCAGTACAGTAAAGTTAATGAGTAAGAGAATGAGGATAATGGTGTTAGGTGTCACGATTATTTAGCACGCCGATCTTAGTGAAAAGTCCCCACAACGACGGGAAAAAAATGTGTTTATGGTGTGCAGTACAATAACGCTGGTGGTTTTGTCATCTTCTGGGTTTTAAGAACTGACCAGAACTTGCTGACTGAATATGGATTATGAATTTGTGCAGCATTCTACCTTCAAATCACATTCTCTGCTCTCCTTTTCCTAAACAAACACTGGTCGGTTGTGCAGGACTGGAAATGCGTGTGTGCTGAGCTCTCAGATTCCCAAGGCTCAGCAAAAATACGAAAGTCTGCCTGTAAAATAGTAAATCTAAGCTTGCGTGATATTTTCACCAAATGTAGTCGATCAACGCGTCTCGGTCTCGGTTTCCATCCACATCCACATCCACAAGCTGAGAGTGTCCGACCAGAATTCTCTATCCCCAGCCAAGATTCCATCTCCTCCTGGGGGATCAGACCCAAGCCAAGTGCGACATCTAATCTCTCCAGAGAGTTCTGACGATCCATCACAGAGAGTAGGTCCAACAACCCTGGCCTGGAACCTCATTTCTGCTGCTCGTAGCCGTGACCATATTCTTTACACTAGTTGAGGCTAGGAGGGTAAACTGACTGAGAAACAGAGTTTGAGATCTAAGCTACTGCTTCAGCACCACCGACTGGTACGACGAGTGCAAAATATTTATTTTCCAGGAGAGCATATTGGCCAAATACTTGGATCATCTTCACATAGCACAGACCTCACCTCCAGCTCTGAGTACTGGACCTCTCGCCAGCCTCGACTGCACCTTCGTGTCCTGTCCATGATTACCTCAACCCCAAGAAGCAGCATGTTGTGTACTTGAGCTTTAATACGAATGTTAGAAAACCTTAGACCTTCCAAAAACTCACTTCAGACTCCAACCTCCAACATATCACCTTATATTGAATCGTTTACTCCATGACGGAATGTTCTCTACAAAATTGGAGCTCAGCCGAGATCAGGCGTAGCTTTGCTATCAAGGCTCAGTCAAAGTTCATCTCCAATTTATGTAGCAGGGGTGAAACCAAACCAAAGGTTTAATTGCGCCTTACGAGGGCAACGGAGGCGTTTCTATAGACCTGGGCCTTATTTAGGAATCCATGTAAAGCATTCCTAACTTGAATCGCAAACTCCTATCTTAAGCGTGATGCAGAACCGATCTATTGATTGACCTGTTGCTATGTATGACTTATTCTGGCTGTGATTGGTTGTCTCTGGCTGCTCCCCCTCCACCCACACACACACACACACACACACACACACACTCACACTCTACTAGGAAATAGAGCCTATTATAAGACTTTACTTTGAAATTACAGGCATAGGCTCTTTCTATTTTACACTAATTACACTCGGTTCTTTTCTTTTACTGAGAATTCATTCACCATGCTGGTAATTTTTGTTGCAGCTTTGTTCTTTTCACTTCCGTTCTTGCTGCCGTGTCTGTTTAAGCGTTGGGGTTGGTTTATACAGTATGTATCTTTCATTTCAGGTGTAACTGCGTCGTCGTGCTGGGTCGGAAATCTGAGCGAATATCTAATAAGGTCAGTCACAAACATTATTCCTGCACGATGTAGTCAGCGGAGCTTGATTAAGTCAGTGCTATCCAGTGTTTGGAAAATGTTTCTTCTGCCTTGTTGCCAATCCACCATCATCTTCTCTTCATAAGAGAACTCATAATCCTCTAAACATTCCTCCTCCATACTCCTAACAGTTTTCGCCTTAGGAGCTCTTTAAGGAGTTATGATGCTTCATGAATAACGTTTATTTTACTCGGAACTTCTCCTAACCTTGCGATGAAAACACCCACAATTCTTAAGATTGTTTTCTTGGAACCTCAAAAGCAGCAACTGTAGAACTCTAGCGCTAGGAACCGTTAGAAATACTTGCGAATACAGACAAAAATGTGAATCGGTCCACAATTATTTCAACACCTGCATGAACTTCACTACTGTTGCTAAGCTACAAGAATGGCTGTCCTGCGGAGATCTCACCAAGATCAAGCACTGTTGGAGGAGGTTCAGCGTAGCTTCAAAAGTCGTAGAAATCTGAAGATGCTGCTTGGGTTCACGTGTAAAATATGTAGGTGTTACGTTTGATTCAGGTCGCTCCCTTGACGTGCACATTAACAGCATCGCACAAATTACTTTCTTTCAGTTACGCAATATTGTGAGTTTGACTCACAATACTTTGGAATATCCTTTCTTTTCAAGGTGCTGAGAAACTGGCTCATGCATTTATAACCTCGAGATTGGATTACTGTAATGCTTTACTTGCTGGATGATCTAGTTAATCTCTAAATAAACTTTCATTAGTGCAGAACGCAGCAGCTCGAGTGCTAACCAGAACTAGAAAGGTTGCTCATATTAGTCCTGTTCTGTCGTCTCTATACTAGTTATCAGTGTCTGGCCCCACATTACGTGAGTGACCTCTTAGAATCTTACAATCCAGCTCGTCTATGTCGTTCACAGGGTGCCGGACGTTTTTCAGTTCCTAGAAATAAAAATAGTCACAGCAGGGGAAAATGTTTTCTTATATTTAACCCACCAGCTATGGAATAAACTCCTCACTTTAGTGTCAGATTCAGACTCTCACCAAATGTTTAAGTCTAGGTCTAAGTCTTAAAACATTCTTATTTTCTCAGGCTTTTTGGTTAGATTTAGACTGGGACTCGCCTCTTGGCTGTGTTCTGGTTCTTCCCCCTCTAGCTATGCTGCTATAGTTAGTGCTGCCGGAGTCTCATGCTGCACAGGGCATCAGTGATTGTTAAGACTCTGTGCTCCTGACCAATAAGTAACTACATTTTCTCTTTTCTCTTTGAGCTGATGTTCCGGTACCAGTTGTAGCACCACACTTAGCTGTTCCTCCACCTCAGCATCCCTCGATTGGTCTCCATCAACAGAACCCAGTCCCACCCGGGACGTACCAGAGTACGGTGACTCCCTCCCTTTAGTTATTAGGAGACGATGCGCCTCTAATAACTTATTGCTCATTATTTAATTAAAATGTTTATTATTAATTTCAACTGTATTATTTTATTATTTTTACCACAGTCAACATCTAGACCACCCAAGGAGGTCGAGTCCCTTTTTGAGTCTTGGCCCTCCCAAGGTTTCTTCCTTCTATATTCAGGGAGTTTTTCCTCCCCACTGTCGCCCTAGACTTGCTTTAATTCCATTGTAATATTATATGCACCATTATATAAATAAATTTGACTTGACAGCATGAGGGAGGTGATTAAAAATGAATTCAGTAGAATGTCAGGATATCGATAGGTCACCAGATCCTTTATAGAAACTGGATGAAACAGGATGATATGAGATATAAGACTGTGGTGGCTTAGCACTTAAGGTGGTGGGCTAGGGACCAGATGGTTCTGGGTTTGAATCCCACCACTTCCATGCTGCCATGGGTTATATAGTGCAAGCTGCCTGGTGTTAGCTTAAATCGATTTGTTTTTGTTTGTTATATCAATTTGAAGTAGATCACAGGATTAATTAATTATTCCGGCTGCCTCCAGAAAACATCACGATGATCAACCTCTTTGAGTGAAGCACCGTTTCAGACTGTCTGACTTATTAATGTGTTTCTGAGAGAATAAAGTGATCCAGACTGCCCGTTCTGCTCTGCTGCTGTTTCCATCTGTCTTTCATTTTATGCCCTGGAAAGATTGTAGATGAGGCTGCTCGAGGAACGTCTTAAAAACATCCAGCACATCAACGCCATGGCAGAAAAGTTCAGTCCACATCCAGACGAGCAAACCAACTGTGACTTCAAGCTCTGACTGAGACGATACTTTCGATCTGAATTAGCTGTTGGAAAACGTTAGACTTGCCAGTGTGTACAGGTTTAATAAATACAGTGTTTATTGCTTTCCACTGGGTGGCACTGAGGATTACCTTGGAATATAGGAGGTGCTCTCAAACTGTGAATCATGTGGGTACCCGAAGTACATAGTGATGCCGGAAGGCAGTCAGTCATTGGGTGGGACTAAACACACAAAAAAATTAACCAACCAGTCAACTGCTCATTATACCATTGGTAAGACCACAGTAAATCTAATCTAATGGTGGCCTGAGAGTTTTGAACGGTACTGTACATGAACAAGGTAGGACTTATCCCGTCAGAAATCATGGAAAGGGTCTATCCAAATAGCACAGGAATTCATCTAGGCGCATTCCTTTTAGGCCTATTAGGGAAAAAACGGTAGCGGTTTCGGTGTTTACTCCCCTCTAATGTGGTTTATTCCAACACAGCATCAGTTTCAGAACATCAGTGGTGCCCGGGTCCAGCTTGCTGTTATTATATGTATTAAATCAATGGAAAATGACCCAAATCTGCAGCGCCGTACTTCCCCCAGGCCTCCCTTCTGACATTTCGGGTCCAGATTGATGCTCCTGTACCTGCGCAGGAATGCAGTAGGTGGTGTGGGTGTGTGAAGCTGGTAAGTGTATGAACCCTGGTCCAAACCTCTCCCTCTCCCTCTCCCTCTCGTTCTTGGTGGGAAAGCCAGAGCGAGAAAACAGCTCATAAAACGGGCAAGTGAAATGTCAGCATGATAAATCTAACCTTTACAAGGACTCTCGCCCTGCGTACTCGAATTAATAATCAGATCTATCAAACGGTTCGCGAGTAATCGCTGTCAAAACGCGGCACCCATAAATCCTGGCGCGGCGCTCAGGTGGGCCTCATAAATCTATGTTAAAAAGTTGGGTCTCGTATATATGTTTCCCTTTCTTTAGAGAAGAGAAGTGGAGCCTGGAGCTAGCGCAGTGCGATCTTACCGGCGTCCTCCTCTCCGAGCGTGTGCTGCAGTGTGATCAATCAATCTCACTAGCTACTTAGTGTGTATGGTGACGACAAGATGAAGAGTGGCACAATCTCGCTTTCCAACAAACCGCTGAGCCACATCGACCCAATTCACGCAGTCAGAAATTTGCAATGCAATCTGGATCTAGTTTGGTGTTAAATTGGATATTATAGTGCATACACTTATATAACTTTTTTTTTTTTTTTTTTTTAACAATAGAACAGTGTCGCAAAGCAGCTTTAGAGAGCTCCAGGTCCAAAACCCTCAGAAGAGCAGACGTAAAACAGGAGAGGCAAGGAAAAACTTCCTGAAGCGGAAGATCCAGGGTTCAGATCCCAGCACTGCCATACTGCACTGCTACGCTCTCAATCAGATTTAATGTGCAACACGTGGAAGTCACGATGACAGAAAACTAGCATGAGTGAACCCTTGCAGCACCTGCTGACAGAGCAGAGGATTGCAGGCGGAAAACATGGAAATGCTGCTTTTTATTTCTGTTTCAGGTTTTATAAAAGTTACGACAATAAGAATGATTGTATTGTACAGTTTTCATATTGTGATCTAATTCATATTCCTGTTCAAAATAAACTCTATGTCAAGTCAGATTCATTTCCATGGCGTTTTTCACACTGCATCCGCTTCACAACATTATCTTAAATGGCCAATCCCAAACCGAGCGAGTCTAGCGGGACAGTGGCAAGGGGAAACTCCCTAAAAGTTGTATGGAAGAAACCTTGGGAGGACCAAGATATAAAAAGGGTCCCATCCTTCTTGGGTGACCTATGTGCAAAGTATCTAAACTGTGGGACTGTGTGACTATGCTAATGTCCAGTCAAATCCATATTACTCAACGTTCTGTTTCAAAGAGTGTAATACAGACGTTAATTATTATTATTATTATTTTCGTCAGTTATTTTAGTTTGTTCCACTTTTGTAAAAGCATGCTCGGTTTTCCTCCTTTAATCAATTTTAAGCTCCAGAATGATTTGCTTTTTTTTTTTTTTTTTTAAGTAAAGATAGATAGAACACCTTACGAGGTGAGAGGATCTTCCACAAGTGTTAAAAACGCGAGTCATGGATAGGCTGGCTCAATAATTAGGCCACAACTATTTCTTTAATCTTTAATCTTAAACTGGACTGTATTGGTTCAGTGGATAAGGCTAATTGGAGAGCTTAGAATTCAAATCCCAGTTATATCAAGCAGACACGACTGGGCCCTTAAGCAAGACCCTAAAAACCTTTAACTACTACTGCAGTTTACTCTGAATAAGGGCCTATAAAAACTACTCGATTTGAATGACACGGAGAATCAACAGATTTGAAAACTATTAAAACATCCTTAAAAAAGCGACTCGGACTGAGAGCAGTGTTTCACCCAGAGCCCAAAACCTCAAGGCAAAACCTTGATTTAATTTCATGGCCCAGCCTGGGCATAAAGAGAAAACATTTGTTAGACAGCCAGGTAGGAAAGTTTGGGAACAAATAAACGGTTCTGGAACTGCATTTCCTGTTTCTAATCATGTTTACAGTACTAGTGACATTTCAAGTCTTCTTCATGTCTGAAATAAAAAGTCCCATTTTATTTTCAAACTTCTACAAAAATGGATTAATCGCAAAATGTATAAATATTAAAATGCTCCCCTGTGTAACAACAGTAATTAGTTTTTGATGGAGCTGAAATAAAACGTGTGAACCTGCTGTGGTTTATGGAGTGTCAGGAGGAAAATGTCTGCTGGACTAATTTCCACTTCTTTGTCTCGCTGCGTTTTTCTCCTCCCGACTGATCGAAGCCGAGCCGAAGGAAGCATGACGAGAAAACGTGGTCGCCGAGCCGTTTAGGATGAGCAGGTGAATTTCATATGGCATTTATTAAGCATTATTGTTGTGGATGAAGAGATGGATGGAAGTCGTCCTATAGCAGGTAATCTGATTATGATCCCATTAATAAAACATCACTCATTAAGCGACATAATCAATCTCAGAGGGGAGCGATCAGAGCTGAATTTATCATCTCAGCGTGTGTGTGTGTGTCTGTCTGTGTCAGTCTGTGTGTATGTGTATCTTTGTGTCTGTGAGTGTGTGTGTGTCTGTGTCAGTCTGTGTGTGTCTGTGTGTGTGTATGTGTATCTTTGTGTCTGTGAGTGTGTGTGTGTGTGTGTCTGTATGTGTGTATGTGTATCTTTGTGTCTGTGAGTGTGTGTGTGTCTGTGTCTGTATGTGTATCTTTGTGTCTGTGAGTGTGTGTGTGTGTGTGTCTGTGTCTGTATGTGTGTATGTGTATCTTTGTGTCTGTGAGTGTGTGTGTGTCTGTGTCAGTCTGTGTGTGTCTGTATGTGTGTATGTGTATCTTTGTGTCTGTGAGTGTGTGTGTGTGTGTGTGTGTCTGTATGTGTGTATGTGTATCTTTGTGTCTGTGAGTGTGTGTGTGTGTGTGTGTGTGTCTGTGTCAGTCTGTGTGTGTCTGTATGTGTGTATGTGTATCTTTGTGTCTGTGAGTGTGTGTGTCTGTGTCAGTCTGTGTGTGTCTGTGTGTGTATGTGTATCTTTGTGTCTGTGAGTGTGTGTGTGTCTGTGTCTGTATGTGTGTATGTGTATCTTTGTGTCTGTGAGTGTGTGTGTGTGTCTGTCTCTGTATGTGTGTATGTGTATCTTTGTGTCTGTGAGTGTGAGTGTGTGTCTGTGTCAGTCTGTGTGTGTGTGTCTGTATGTGTGTATGTGTATCTTTGTGTCTGTGAGTGTGTGTGTGTGTGTGTCTGTGTCAGTCTGTGTGTGCATGTGTGTCTGTGTGTGTGTGTATATTTGTGTATGTGAGTCTGTGTGTGTGTGTGTGTTTGTGTCTGTGTGCCTGTATGTCTCTCTGGATGTCTGTCTGTCTGTCTGTAAGTCTGTATGTGTGTGTGTGTGTCTCTGTATGTGTGTATCTGTATGCGTGTATGTGTATATTTGTGTCTGTGAGTGTGTGTGTCTGTCTCGCTCTATGTGTCTGTGAGTCTGTGTGTGTGTTTGTGTCTGTGTGTGTGTGTGTGTGTGTGTGTGTCTGTGTCTCGCTCTATGTGTCTGTGAGTCTGTGTGTGTGTGTGTGTCTGTCTGTGTCTCGCTCTATGTGTCTGTGAGTGTGTGTGTGTGTGTGTGTGTGTGTCTGTGTCTCGCTCTATGTGTCTGTGAGTCTGTGTGTGTGTGTGTTTGTGTCTGTGTGTGCATGTATGTCTCTCTGGATGTCTGTCTGTAAGTCTGTAGGTGTGTGTGTGTGTGTGTGTGTGTGTGTGCGTGTGTGCGTGTGTGCGTGTGTGCGTGTGTGCGTGTGTGCGTGTGTG
>JAUZST010014731.1:0-10495 GCA_034779995.1 Parotocinclus haroldoi
ATATATACACACACACATTCCCAATACCTATACAAACAAATTGCAATTTACCACAGTACTTGTGTGTGTGAATACACACTTTTGAATGAATATATGTATGTATGTATGTATGTGTGTGTGTGTATATACACATATACATACATACATACATACATACATACATACATACATACATATATGCGCCCACACAAAATAAATAAACTGTAATGTACCACAGTATATATGTGTGTGTACGTATGTGTGTGGGTACATTACAGTTTATTTATTTTGTGTGTGTGTGTGTGTGTATGTGTGTGTGTGTGTGTGTGTGTGTGTGTGTGTGTGTGTATTGTGTGTTACGTATGTTTCCGGGAGTGAAACATTTTATTCTCAAAGCTTTTTAAAAAATGTGAGGGAAGAAACAAAGCTTTCTGAAGCTTTAAATCCTGTGAACCAATCTATACGAAAATATGATTAAATTTTTTGAAACTGCATCGCTAGCAACGTCTGTGCTACTGCTGTAGAGAATCCTGATAAACTCCATACAGGCAATGGCTGACTGAACATGAGTGTTTTTTAGTAAAGCTTTTAAAGGATTATGGGATGTAATCCTCATATTTTTATTTGGCACAGAGTAATATTGCTTTAACTTAAAAGTGAAGAAATGGGTAACGAGATCACATTTTTGAGGAAGTCAAGAGTAATGTAATCCACATCAGTTGACGAAAGTAATTAGTAATTCGTAACGGATTATTCATCTTTTTTGGTAACATCTTTTACATTGTGTGTAAGTATGGAATAATGAATGATCAGTTCTGCCAGCCAGTTCAAAAGGACAATATCTGTGAGTTGAGTATCAAGAGAATGTGGGCCAATTGGACAGCGACCATAAGCACACAAGTCAGTTCTCCAAAAAGAATGGTTAAATAAAACCAATTTTTTTTGGAATTGGCACGGTCATTCAGGTTTTGAGTGAAATGTAATAGAAACGTTGTAGAAAGAGTTTATTTGGGTAGACCCACCCATATCCCAGAGCTGAATCTGCTTCTGTACAGAGGAAAGGGGTAGAATTGTTCTATTTTATATTTTTCTGTTTAAGGCTGAGGTTTTCGTAGAAATTGTATAATGAACATAATCTGAATGAACATATAAACCTTTGGAAAATATTTGCTATGTTCTTTCTCTGTGTTTAAGCTGGCATCGACTCAAAAGTTAGCCCAGATTGTTTTTACAATATTTCATAATGTAACTTATGATGTTACAAAGTTATATTGAGTATAATACTAATTATAATAACATTGCCTGCACATACAGTACATATAAAATATAACTAAAATAAACATTATGGAACATTTAGAAACATTATAAATTGAAATTTATAGCATATGCAGAATAAAACATGGTCTTAAACGCTTGTGAATTTTCTACCTCGGCATTTAAATATCATGAAAATTCTACAATTATTTGAATAGTGAAATTTGTTCCGAGTTCCCTAACAAGTACAAACGCTCTTAAAAGTCTGAATCCGCAATGGTTTCTGGCTCTTACACCTCACAATGAGGCAATGTGAGTGTGTGTTGAATGTTCTGGTTCAGTCTACTTTAGTGCCGTTTACTGCCCACTTACTCCTCTGTCTTTGACAGAAAAAAAAACGATGCATGTGACCTTGCATATTTTCGTTTATGGCCATTGGAGGTAAGGATTTTATCTTTAAAAAATATTTTGTAATATTGTTTTTTTTTTCCACCACATAGATGAGATCACAAACAGCTTTCGCCGCTACGGACACCTGGTGGTAGACTGGCCTCATAAAGCAGAGAGCAAATCCTACTTTCCTCCTAAAGGTAATGGTAGTTTTATTAACTGCTCACAAAAATTCTGGGCTATTTAAAAATGAAGATGAAAAAGAGCCCACAAGAAGTGCTAGACAATCTGGTCCTGTCCATGCCCCATCACGGTCAGTGTGTTTGGCAGGCTTGGGTGACCAGTACTACTGACCAGTAAATGTGGGGCACGCTCGTCCAGTTTGGCATGCTTCTGTTCACCCCAATGGCAATATCAACTTGCTATTCAATCACGATAATTGAGTTTCATCACTTGTCTTTTGCTTTTCTTCTGATCGTGTTTAATAAAATCAAATCGAATGCTTTTTTAAATTGCTACATATTCATTTTGAAACATCCCATAATTTTTGTGAGCAGTGTATTTACATTTAAATTTCAGTAAAGTCTTCTGTCCATTTATGTTTACTTGTACCTACTGTTGCTGTGTACTATTTGCTATTTGTAAGTGTCCCTTGCATAGAACAGTATATACTACATTTTATTCATGCACGTCTTCCGTCATAACCTGCTGTGCTATGAGCCCCATAAAAAAGAGCCTTCCTCCACCATGTGTTCCTCTACAATTCCATGTTGTCCTTGTATTATGTCATCAGAATCCTTTGCCCTGCATTCTCTGCAGCAGACTATAATTCCTGTCTGATGCCGTGCAAGGTTAAAATCACCATGTAATATCTACAGAATCTTAAGGCTTTGTGTGATTCCCGGCTATCTGAGCTAAGACCCTGTGAAGTTTGTCTAATGAACTCACATTCCCTGCATAATGTTTAGTTACTCAGAAGGATCACAGAATGATAGCAAAAGTACCACGTTGAATATTCTCTTTAACATTATAGACAATAGTGCTTTTGTGAAACTGGACCCAGTAGAGTCAAAAACCCTTGCGTAACATTCAGCACAGTCCAAAGTTATTGGTTGTTGTCTTCAAAAGCCTGTTGTGTTCTGAATTGCTTCTTTAGCTTGAACATCTAGGAGACATGTACATGTATGAATCGAATTATAATTGGAGTTCTGCAGTAGGCCTATTTTAAGAAGCTTTGCTTATGTTGGGCTTGTTTCCATAGACCTGGTTGCTTGTTTCCCCCGTAGGATCTGGCAACCCTGGAATGAACAAACTTTTGGGGAGGCTCTGACAGAAAATATATGCTCGAGGAAATTCATATTTTTTGTCATCCAGTTATTACGGTGTCACATTTACACATCACATCTTTTTTGAGATTATTAACTTGACCAGAAATTCCCTTACTGAGCTTTTTGATTATCTAATTAATCTCATTGAATGAATTACTGACAAAATCTGATTTTCTGAATTTGTCAGATTAAGTTTATGTAAACGCTCCCACTCGGAGACTCGAGTCCTCCTTTACAATTATGGCCTCATTTTCCCTCCATGAAACCTAATCAAAGTCTACAGTTTGTTCTTTTCCTCTTTCAAGTTCAACTTTCATAACAGCAAACCTTGTAGTCTCTCCATAACATCCATTATTGTCTTATGTCCCTTTGTAATGTTCAAGTGTCCACTGTTGGTTGATCGACTTACAGAGTCGTCTCTCAGTTCTGTAAACCCTGCAGATGTTTTACATTTGCTGTGTTGTGAAGTTTTATTGAAGGAAAATTATGGAAATGTCACGGATCTGGAATATCAATGGAAAATTCAGGAATTTTTGTAGCACTAGAAGGTCCTTGTATTATTGCTAAATATCTCTCCTACGAATATTAACAGCTTTCCCAATGGCATGCAGAGGCATTTCCAAACAAGCATGCTCTGATAGCCTGAAAACATACACTCAGTCTGTTCCAAACACACACGGATGCTCTTTTTCCACACACACACAGGGATTGCAGGTGCAGTTGGGAGGATTGTTTATAGGAATATCTCCAGTGGTTTAGTCACTGTGGATGGATTCTGTGGGGTAGTTTGGCTTGGCCAGGTGATCAGAGCTCGACTCCTTAGCCAGAACTGCCGTCATCTCTGGCCAATCTCCATCTTGCTCCATGTGTCATATCAAGGAAACTATTAACGCAGGCCTGGAAGACATTTGCATTCCTCCGGCTGAGGCTAATATGCTGCAACTGTGAAAGGCTTGAAAACTGGCCAAGTTACCTTTTCTCCTCTGTCTTCCATCACTCTGTCTTTCTGGAATTTTAAAATCGCCCTACTGAAATCGGTCTGTGTTCGCTTGTAAGAGGTGTGCCCTTGTATGGGAATTGGCGTGATGCAGAGTTGTGTGAGGGTAGGGCTTCCCTCTCCTTAATATAACTATGTGCTAATCCAATATGGGATGGAACCATGTGTAACCTCATTTTATGCTCCGAGAATGCGAATCCTTCAGCTTTCACATTTTACACCTTTTTAGTGTGCCTCTGTAGGCTCTTTCATGAGAGTTATGCCGGAGAGGTGTATTAGAGCTGTCAGTTTCCATTCGGAAATGAATTTAATAGTAGTTATCATGTACCTGCAGAATGACACAGGCGGGGAGCATGTGCAGAAAGCGATTAACTGAATTACTGGAGTTGGAAACCCATGAACGGGCCATATTGAGAGAGTACTCGCGCCATGTCTGATTGCCTTGTGCCGTGGATTGTCCAGGATTGTCCTCCCTGTCCACTGGGCTGCACTCACAGTGTGCTTAAACGTTGACCTCTTATGTATTTGTGTATTTTTGATGATGTTTTGTGTTTGCTAACACACAGCCCTCTCATACGTTGCAGATTTATGAATTTTGCAACACAACATTATTTAGCCTACTCATACTGCATGTATGAGACAGCTGAGAGGCACTTAGTGTTCACGTTAAATTCATGCGGTGCCCGGGTCCAACTGAACCTTTCAGCATACAATGCCCAGGTATAGACCAATCCCACACAAGTCAAATGCGTTTTGGGGGCCGCATATGCTCGTGCAGTTGTCCTTTTTGAATGCGTTGGTCTTCCCAGAAATTCTGTTGCAAATCTACATGTTTGAACACTGTCTGGAAATTTGCTTTTAGAGTCCTCTGGATGACTCACCTACTGTGTGAATTGAGTGGAGAGGTCCACACCTTTCTGATTGCACACTTGAGTACAAAGCCTCAGTGCGCACATATACACAACCTGACATTTAGCAACAGGTTAGTAAAGGTGCATGAAATAGCCAGTGGCCTGGAACTAACTAGGATATTGTTGAAGATATTTGCCACCAGGTAGTTTTGTCATCTCAGAATGCTAGAATAGTGCTACAGATTTAGGTTGTTGAATTCATATGAAAACTCCTATCGATTTGACAATAATACTAAGACTACAGTGCTCACAAAAGGTAGGGGATATTTCAAAATGAATCCGAACTATCTGATCCTGTCCGTGCCCCATCACTGTCCGTGTGTTTTGGCAGTCGTGGGTGACCAGACACCCTTATCCAGAGCAACTTACAATTAATAAAGTGTATGTATTAATCAATAACATTAATACAGTCTTACAATCCAAGCAATTGTGGGTTAAGTGTCGTACTCAGGGACTCAACTATGGCAGAGGCGGGATTTGAACCCTGGACCTTATGGTCATAGCCCAGTGCCTTAACCACTAGGCCACCACAGTCCAACGGTCACCATACTCCATAGTCCAGGACATTGAACAATCAGGGTGTGGCACTCTTGTCCAGTTTGACATGCTTTTTTTTCCCACCCCCACGAATATGCCACTGACTACTCATTCATGATGATTGTTTGCATCTCATTTGCAGAATCAAATAACTTTCTTTGCCTTTTCATTTGCTTTTCTGATGATCTTGTTTAATTAAATACAATCAAATGCTTCTTCTTTTAATCACTTCACGTTCATTTTGAAATATCCCCTCATCTTTGTGAGCAGTGTATAAAGAGACAATAAGGGCTAAATTGCTTTGTAAACTAAAAATTACTTATCGAGCAATTACTAGGTATTGAGCAAGCACAGTCAAAACCCAAATGAGTACTGATACAGTTAAACACTACGCCTGAGAGAAAATTGTGTTTGGTGGGGTGATGTATTTGAATAAGCATCTATGCATTTATAGTGTTTTGTGGTCGAAGGTAATTGCGATAGGTTTATCCAAAACAGTATGCCTTCACTTAACTCATGGTTTTTAGCTGGATTCTATGATGGTGTTATTGTGTGCTTTCCTCTGAGTACGTCATCTGCAGATGTAGGGCTTGTGTCCAGTGGTCGTTAATTTCTCCCGCTAATAAAGAGTACAGCAGGCTTAGCAAATGGAAGATGCTGCTTGCTATGCTTGATGTGTGGTGCAATAAATGGGCTTCTGTCTCCGAGTCTGTGTGCAACTGCTCCACTGTGGCTGACTCAGTGTTGCTCAGCACACTTGCGGACAAGAAACAATGCCCCAGTTGCTGTGTGACTTTTCTGATGTGCGTTCTGAGTCATCCTTACTACAGGCTGCAGTGTTCAGTAGAGGCTGCCCTGAATTTAACATATGCAGAACATATACAGGCCATGCTGTTTTGCCCATCATTGTTACATTTCTTAACTACCCAAGCTTATTCCAGTTCAAGAGTTTGGTTGGATTAAGGCAGGGGGCAATTGGGTGTATCCGGCCACTGCTAAAAAACAAATGTCTGTCAGCCTTTCTGCTTCCTTTTGGATTAACATTCTGTCACTTCATGTGTCTGTTGTCCATATTACTCATACTCGTACTCATATTAATATAATTCATGGAATCAGTTTTTTAAACTTATTTTAAGCATTTACAGCCTAAACATTACAACACCACCCAAATAACGCAATCTCTTAATGTTTCAATTCCACCGGTTAATACAGAATGCATCCATACTTTTTATTTGTTTTGTTTTTTTTCCAGAGCATCATGTATTACTATACTAAGTGTATCTGGCATATCTTAAGTTTGCTGTGCTCAAACACTGTGTGTGAAATGGTTCTCTTTCGTTTGCTGATTCAGATTGTACCGGCATTGTTCAGGACTGCTGGATTAACGTTTCTGGGTGTACCTGCGCAGGCAGTGTGCGTTACACGTTGTGTTGAGCTGACTGCCAGGATTTTGCCTCTGAATAAAGTTCTAGTATCTCTTCTATTTACATTGAGTTGTTTTATGGCTGTTTCGCTTTGTCAGTGTTGACATTAGTAAGTACTCTGGAAGATTGTTTATCCACTGTGGGTTCAGCTTCTGTTGTTGTTCCTGCCAAAAAGCTGTCAGGAAAACAGCTTTACTGCACAGGCCATGGCTTTCATTTTTGTTTCAGTAGTACTTTCTTACACAGCAATTTTCCTGAAAGGCAACTTGGCAACAAATGTTATGTATCTCTATTTATTAATGGTGTGCTACGTATGTGTAGAACCTTAAATATTAGTGTGCATATTAAAATAGTTGCTTTTTTTCCATCATTTACTTGTTTATGAAATGACTGGGCAGTTTTTAAAAAGTACCTGGATGTTTGCTCTAGGTTTATTAATCACATTCAATCTATATCATCTTGTGCTTTCTTATGGTGTGCTCACACTACGCAAACTGTAACGTAAACCTAAAACCTAACCACATTTTACTGCCAGTGTGTGGTTCCTTTGACTAGTGTTATCTAGTGTGCTCAATACTGTGCTCGACTAATGCATTCCTTCCTGATTAGGTGCGAGGGTGCCCTGCACTGTGGGGCTTGCTAAATACCTCATAAAGTCAGGAACTTCGTAACCAAGCATGCTGTCTGTCATCTGTCTGTCGAAGGAAGCAACAGGGGAAATATTCAACCCTATCAAAGCATACCGCAATCAGTAACAAGACTGAAAATCTATACTCGCCAGCTTATTAGCTCACTTTTTGTATAGCTTTTTGTATAGTGTTCCGCTCGGTATTTGATGCATTGCAGATATTGTTCGTGCATCGTTTTCTTGTGAGAATACCCTTTATTTCACAGGAGCAATGCAGACGTTAAACAGCACATGTATGTACATCTTAGTACTTTTAAAAAAAGTTTGACACTAAGGTTCAGCCTGTTCACTTGAAATAGTAAAATTTATGTCAAAACAGAATTTTTATCTACTCTCAATGGTAATTCAGCTCGTTTTATTTGATGAATTGTTATTAAGGTAAATTCTTGCATTATTTTGCAAGAGTACATCTAACCTAAGTACGCTTTTCTATCTACAACCCTAGTCTCAATGGTTATTAAATTTTCCTCAAGAGACAAGATTGCATTATTTTTGTGCATTTTATAGAATAACTTTATTTCAATAGGATCTGTTTCTTTATAGCCCTTTTCCCCATTTATTATTTGACATAGTTATAGCTTATTGTGCTCGTTTCTTAAATTTCTAAAAATTGTTCATTTCTTGAGCATATCTGTTTTTTCCTGTTGCTGCTTTACTAACAATCATATTGCAATCTGGCACTCAGATAAAATTTGTCCAGCCAAAGCTTTACCGTCTTCATATTCCTTTAATCGGATGGTTGGGTGGATGGACGGATTGTTCGTCCATTTGAATTGGTAGATGTATTATTAAGCATTTCTCACTCGTTTGATGCAG
Organism: Parotocinclus haroldoi; assembly: GCA_034779995.1. Classification (NCBI taxonomy): domain Eukaryota; kingdom Metazoa; phylum Chordata; class Actinopteri; order Siluriformes; family Loricariidae; genus Parotocinclus; species Parotocinclus haroldoi. The sequence continues at coordinate 8,325 of JAUZST010014731.1, forward strand.
TTTTGGCTGACTGTCTCTGCTGCACTGATGGATTTCTCTTCGTATTTTTCGTTATCAATCTTTTTGCGTGTCCACCTTGCACTTACGTGGTCTGTACTTTGTCAGCATGGCTCGGTGTTAAATTTTTTGTTTTAGGCAGTCTGCGTGGGGCCAGATAAGAGCAGGTCCCCCTCATATCTTAAACTGCTACTGAAACAACCATTGGTCCTTGTCTTCTGTAACTGCTAGATGTGTGATGCTTTAGCCTCCCTGTGATAAAGGCTGGTTGTTATTGTGATCAATGTTTAGCCATTTAGTTCAGGGGTGAAATTAAATTGTTGTGCACACAATCCTTGCGCATAAGCGTAGCATGCCCACTTTAGCTCATCAATAGCAGATGAAGTGAAGAAGAGGAGCTTGTGAGAGTCACCGGAGAGAGAATCATTTACCTTTATATACATATTTCAATTAGCCAAGTAAATGACTCGCTTGTCTTTTGGTTCAGTTGATTTGAAAATTGAATTTAGCTCAGGAAGGTTGCTGCTACTGCACCAAGAATCACTCCCTTGTTCGTACAATTCCTGGCCTGGTGTGTGTGTGTGTGTGTGTGTGTGTGTGTGTGTGTGTGTGTGTGTGTGTGTGTGTGTGTGTATATATATATGTGTGTGTGTGTGTGTGTGTGTGTATATATATATATGTATATATGTGTGTGACTGTAACGTTTTAGCAGTACCTCAGTGTGCCCATAACAGACGTAGCTCTACACCCCCTTTGCTATAACTTTGGTTATGAGAGGGATGATCTGAGGAATGAAGAGCGGCTGGACGTCTGGACGGGGCTATACTGCCTCAGGAGAGCAGCAGGGTTTCAGATAAGAACCTTAATGGATTTAAAGGTCATTAAAAGCTGGTGGTTCTTATAACGTACCATAAAATGTCATCTTTATTATTGGTTCTGAGTTCAGAGCTTATTTATTATCTTAAAGATTAAAAGCAATGAGTCATGACGTCTAAAGAAGCTGTGGGAAAAGTCTATCATAAGTAAATCATAAACAAGAAAACAACAAAACGAGTCTAGAACCCTAACATCAAAAGAACAAGAACTTTAACCCTCATCACACAAATATCTTATTTTACATTTTTTTTCCTTTCCTTCTTTCTCCTTTTTCATACTTTCCTTTCTTTCTTCTTAATTATTTTTTATTCTTTCTTTTTTTTTATTTTCTTTTACGCTTTCAATCTTTTTTTCTTTCTCTTTGTTTTTCCTTTTTTCTTTCCCTACCTCCTTTTTAATTTCCTTTTTCCTCCTGTCTTTGTTTGTTGGTTTGTTTCCTTCTTTTTTCTTCTTTCCTCTCCTACACTCTTTCTTTAATATTTTTCTTCTTTCTGTGTTTCTTTTTTTTCCTTCATTCCCCTCTTTCTTTTTCTCGTTTTGATTTTTCTTTTCTTTTTTGCTATTTCTTTCTATAACTTTAATTTGTCTCTTTCTTTCCTCTCCTACATTATTTCCTTCTTTTTCTTCCTTCTCGTTCTTTCTTTTCCTTTTTTCTTTCTTTGTTTCTCTTTGTCTTTCATTTCTTTTCTCATTCCCTCTCGCTCTTTCTTTCTTTTCTTTTATTCTTTTATGCTTTTCTTCTTTTTTTTCTTTGTTTCTATTTCATTCTTTCCTCCCTTTCTTTTTCTTTTTGGTTTTTCTTTTTTTCATTTCCTCTCGCTCTCATTCTTTCCTTCCTTCAAATCCATTCCCCATGACGGCCCATCCCCCTGCCTGGGTCATACCTCTCTCTGACCCCCTATATGTTCTGGGGAGGCTCTGGACCTCCACATGACCCCGGCCGGGCAGCATCGTTTGTGCTGCGGATCTTCTGTACAATTTAGTTCTTCACCTATTTCTTTTCTTGTTCCTTTGACTCTCTTTTTTGTTCTTTTTTTAAGCATAATTTTGTGCCCCCCTGTGGCCCCACCCCTCCCCACCCCTCCCTACTCACCCCCTATTCCATAAGTTTTGGGTCGGCTTAATCAAATTGATGATATGAATGATATTTTATCTGTAATTAAACCTGTTCTTTATAAGTGTTATTAGTTATTGGCATTTAAACCACATGCTTTATATTCCAGCACACACGCGCACACACACACACACACACACACACACACACACACACACACACACACACACACACACACACACAC
>JAUZST010014732.1:0-10495 GCA_034779995.1 Parotocinclus haroldoi
CACACACACACACACACACACACACACACACACACACACACACACACACACACACACACACACACACACTTTAGAGAGCCTGGAGTAAACCCATGCAGACACAGAAGACATGCAGACTCCATCCAGAAAGGACCCAGGCCGCTCCACCCTGGGATTGAACCCGGGCCTTTCTTGCTGTGAGGCAGCGGTGCTACCCACCAAGCCACCGTGCCACCCAGGTTCATAGTATTGCATATATATAAAAAGATACGTTTATTTCAAATATGTTAAAACAAAACATCAACCAAAAACGGCAAGTATATCCCATAAGGAGCAATGTGAACTGAATTAATTCGTTCCACAATGTATAAGGCATTCTATGCATTAATGGAGTTTTATTGCACAGGTGCTCCCTGATTTATAATATGCAGATGTTCTGACAAATCCATCATAAGTTTATGGGTCATGAACCGAAACCACGAGTTTAATATATAGTTTAATATAATATATAGTTTAATATATTTTATAACATACCATAGCTAGGCCAGAGTCTATTAGATACTGACACTTACATTAACCTACAGGTGGTCAACATCAACAGCTCAGTGTTCCTTTCGGTTGGCTCACATTACTCGCCATTTTAATGGCCAACGGGAACTTCTTTGCTGTTTTTCTTGTTTTTCTTTATTCTTGGTGCAGAGATCTTCACCGAGTGAGAGCAAAAGTGAATCTGAATCATCTGAAGGGAGACGCTGCAGCTTGACTCATACAAGTTTAATCGAGTGTGCGGAGGAACTGAGCAAATCCCGACAACCGAGACATGTAAAGGAGTCAAAATGTGGCAAGAAATTAATTTGACGAGTATCTGATATGGAACCTGCCCAGCTGTACGCTACGTACATGAGAGCGCCATGCTGGAATTTTCAGAAGTTCATATGTAAAAAAATGGCTTCTGGCAAAGTAAAAAGTCACCATCAGGATAGCGAGACAACAGTGTGTGTGTGTGTGTAAGTTCTGGGAAAGGGGGAGGAAAGCGGTAGACTTTGTTCAAATTTAGCATGGATTAAAGGGGGCTACAAGAAAAGGAACCCCATTGAGGAGCTACTCCCACCAGGATGCCTAAGCAATTAGGACCTCCGCCTCAGGCTAATGCACATAGACAATCAGACAAAAGTGCCCCGACAGTACTGTAAGACCTGTCTATGTGTTTGTCCATCTGCCTTATTGCATCGATTAGTGACCCCCTCGTCTGTGCTTAAATGCCACAGTGGAGCACTCCCCAAAATTTCACTTCTTTCCTCCTTTAAACAAACACACAGAGAAACGTTGCATAAGGAATGAGCGTCCATGCTCAGAATCAACGATTGATTTCGATACTGATGGATAATGGACAGGACATTAGGGATAGCCCTTTCAAACATTCCCCAAATGTCTATCTGAATGTGGAAAGCCAAACCAATTGTGCAGCCAGGGACAATAATTGAGAAACCAGAAAAGATTTCTCATCAGTCGTTCACAGCGAGTCAGCCTTTAATCCCCTCATCTTCTTTTTTTTTTTTTTTTTTGCATTACCCCCCCCCCCTTACCATTTCCATTCTAATACAATTTTAAATTAGCATACATAGGGTTGATGGATAGCCCTCCGTGGTTGTACGCTAAAGTGCGCGAAGTGTGAAGCTGACATTAAGAAAGTAGCAGAGGTGTTGGGTGAGGTGTTGTGGGGGAGAAGATTGGGGATGATGTTGTGTTGGGTGGGACCTCAGAGGGATTGGGTTGCAAAGGGTGGGGATTGGGGAGGGGGGGGGGGTAAACGGAGCCCCTTGGCTGGTGCTCATCAGAGCGCCGATGCATTGTTCCAGTGCATAACAAGCTTCTTTCTCCAACCCTGCAATTCAATCTGCCATCCAGATGCCTGGGCTCAAACAGCCCTGGCCTAGCCGGGAGCTCACACAGACATCAATTACTCCTCCCACGCTAAAGAAAACAGCCCGAGCAACAAGAAGGCCACTCGATGGCAAGCGCTGGCAACAGGGGATGGGAGGGAGGCAGGTCGGCGAAGAGGAGAGACAGGAAGGAAGGGAGGGAGGATGACATTAGTCGGCGTTTTCTTCTTCCCCTTTATGTTCGCTACCCCCTTCGGATATTCACCTCTCATTGTGTACCACAGGTGCAACAGAATGGCGGGTTTTCAACAGAAAGGCTGCAGAGTAAAACGACTTCTAGGCTGGAAATTCATGATGATAGGCCATAGTGCTGACATTCATCAGGGCTGAGGAGCGTCACAGCTGCCCCCCACCACCAAAAATAAATTCTGACTTTGGTTCAATTAATCTTAATTTCTGATCAAGAGAGCAGGTTTTTTTTCCTTAATCATCATGACCCCCACTCATAACACGAATACCAGCTACCCATGTCAGTAGATTTTCTCAGTCTGCTCGTGTGCCCCAGCCTAACCCAACATGTTGGCCAGGTCCTCAAATTCCAAATCTTGGCTTTATTTTCCTCTTTTCCAATTTAATGTGCCTTTTTTTTTTTTACCCTCGCAAGTCCGGTCAACCCCGGAATTAAATGGCTATCAAATGCTTTGAGGATACTCAAGAAAATGAAGAATTTGGTTATTTAATTACTATATTAAAGTTTGAAGTTCACGAAACATAACAGATTATGGTCTGCTGTCTTTAAGAGGTTACCCGTTTGATTACGCAGGTGCAGGCATACTCTGATCAAATCACGGAAACTTTCCTGAGGAAAAAAGGTGTTTTAAAGGAAGAAAACGAGGAGTGGATGTGACAGGTTTGGGGTAAGGAGTTTCATAGGTTGGTTGCCATGACGCTAAAGATCTACCACCATCAGCAATTCCACCGAACTTCAGCACAGACAATAAAACCTTAATCAAACATGTAGGTGCACTACAGTATGGGTGTAGGTGCACTACAGTATGGGTGTAGGAGCACTACAGTATGGGTGTAGGTGCACTACAGTATGGGTGTAGGAGCTCAGATAAATACCCTTGTCCCGGAACATGTAGAGATTTTTATGTCAGCAGGAAGTCTTCAAATTTAATATTCTCTCAGTTCATAACGTTCATGATCCATGAATAACAGAGGCCAAAAGGCTACTGGTCACCAGTGACAAAGGCTTCTGGTTATGCAACAGTAATGAGATGTTCCCCAAGTCATGAGCCCGAAAATACTTAAGATGACTGCTGTGTTTGAGCATGCTGATCTGAGTTTGAAAATTGATAAGGATGACAATGTCTCAGTGAGAGCAGATGCTAGCCTTCAGCCTCCCAGACCGTCATATGTTGGCCATAACTGTGGGTGGTAATGGGAAAAGACTGTTCAGTTCAATAAATTGGGGCAAAATGAGTATGAATTAGTTATAATTTCCACTGTCATCTTTAGCATGGAAAAGCTCATTTCAATCTGGATGGCCAATTTGAGGGTTTCGGGATGGCACGACCCAGTACTGAGATGGACTGGTAATCATTCAGGGAGCATGGCATCTGGTAGTTTAAAAAAAAAAAAAAAGGATTCCTCGAGCTTTTCTTTTTCTAATCGAAAACAATAATTAGACAAAACTTTGGCAGTGTATATCCTGATATTCAAACGTTGTTTGAACTCGTCTCATTCAGCTCCCTGTGATTAAATTCATTGTAATCGTGATCAAACATCTAACCAGTAAGCTTCTGGTCAGCTCCTTCTAAAGCAATCATCTATGAGCCCACGAGGACTGTGGTGGTCTAGCGGTTAAGGTACTGGACTATGGATCAGAAGGTCCAGGGTCAAAAGCCCAAATTTCCAGAGTTGGGTCTTTGAGCAAGGCCCTTAATTGCCCATAATTGCTTGAGCTGTAAGACGGGTTCAACTGCAAGTCGCTCTGGATTAGGGCGTCTGCTAAATGAGGTAAATGGTACCAGTACCAATTACTGTAATCTGACTGGGGGTCCATATAACCCTCAGCTGCATTGTGTAGCCGGTATGGGTTGTACTCGGTTGCAGTTCATTTTAACACGGTCATCTTTAAATGGAAACTAAGCCTGATAATCTCCTTACGTGATCCCTTGATTAAGCTTTGACTTAATGGAACAGTTGAAGCAGTTTGCTATAGCGGGAATCTGCCTGCTATTAAAATCACACGTATATAAATATCCCTATTGTTTTTTTTTAATACGCATTGGCAGAACTTTGAGATTGTTGTTCCATATACAATAGCAGATCACACCAAGGACATCCTGAATATTTCCCCTGAGTTTACAAAGAGATCAAAGCAGCGTAACACACACACACACACACACACACACACACACACACACACACGTTCCAAACTGCTTATTTTATTAGACGCCTGATCCCTGAAAGTACCAACACTGTGTACCCACTCTGCAAATAGCTGGGAAGCCTGGGAAGGACTGTGGTCAGCCCATATTGACCAGAATCCCAAATCATGATGACCCTTCATCCCTTTGATAAAGACGTTTATAGGTGCCAATTAGTATAAATAATTTTATTTAAAGTTACTAAGTAGAAGCTTTAAACATTCATTAATGCATTCATTTATTTAATTCCATACATTTCCATCTTTGAAACATAGCTGTTTGTATTTCAGTGTACACATTCATGTTGAACACGTCTCTTCCCAGTTGTGGCTGATTCCACGGCGTAACTTGTCCCTCCAAATAAACAAGACAAAATGTACAACAGACTCATAAGACACAGGAAGAAGTGCCTCCTTTCAGTTCGATTCAATCTTCATTACATTCCCACACAAAGCATCAGTCCATTCCAAAAACAACTACTTGGCATTTTTTTTATAACAACATAGCTGTCTGTATAGCAGTTTAGCAAACTACAAGTTAGCCACCAAGACCATCATCTTCTTCTAAAGTTCACGGCTGGTCTTATGTGGGGAAAAACACAGTTGTTGGGAAATGACAAAAGCACAAAAAGCCAACATTTCGGTTACAAACCCACGTTGCCTTTGGAGTTCAGTTCAAGTTAGCTAGCAGAAGCACATACCACTAATCATACACATGATGTGGGAGCGATGGTACACAACACGAAAAATAAGAGGTGCATCGAGTCATGGACCTCATCTGCTCCATGTGTTACAACAGCAGTCCTCCAAAGCAATGACACCGTGTACAGTAATTATAAGCATGCTTTCCTGAAAAGTAAATAATGGAGAGCTGAAGCGAGACCACCCACGAACGTGCGGTGGACAGATGTTTAGTACAGGAAGGTGAATGCTGCTCCAGTGATAACACCCCCCCCCCCAACATCCCAACCCCTGTTTATCCTGAAGGTGCAACACTCAAAAGCTGAACAAACTGAACAAAAAAGTGCCTGAAACACAACACATGTCCCTGCATAATGTGATTGAAGCGCAAGCATATACAAATCATTCTCACTCAGCGTCAACAACTGGCAGCTATTTGCATATTAAAGCCCCACCCTGGGAACTTGACCCTAAAGGGGTCCTATTTTATTGATTCTAGACTCCAGCAGCTCTGAGCTCTGAGGAATGTCCCAGTAATCACTCAATTAGACAGACGGGGGATGGGAACGGGGGTGAGGGGGTGCCAGGCACCTGTTTCATTAGTGCCACCCATCTTTTCTCTCCTGTCGCGGCGAGCTCGTTATGCAAATTTCCACTGCTGTCAAGGCACATTAGCAAGGCTGGACGGCTGGCTTAATTGCTGTAGGTGGCTTAAAAGGTAACCTGGAGATTTCCTTCATTCCATCCCAAAGATCGTTAGGAGCCGCGCTTTTAATAGCTGCCAATGTAATCAGGAAAGCGTGGAAAAGGAACGGCTAGTCAAATACACTCAAGGGAGTACATGATGTAAATGTACGTTTGGCTGGATGTCGCCCGTTTGCATGTTCTCCCCATGTATTCCGGCATCCTCCCCCAAAGGGGTTTGCAATACAAGCCAAAATTCATATCACATCGTTTTCCACTATCAATACAATAATTGTATAACATCATGATATGCCATAACAGGAATAACAGTATCATCATTATTAATAACTTCTAAACACCATTCAAAAGAAGTCATAAGTGTTCCTGTCCTGTGGCTCCCAAAATAATACGTGACCCCTAAAATGATGACATGACATTATAATGAATTATATACCATTATTACAAGTAAAGCAGAGACATCTTCTAAACTGCATTTCATGTTGGAAGAAGAGTCTGTAGAGAATTTAAGAGCCCGTTTTACACTTGCATTGACTTCTGCTAAGATTTTTTTTTATTATATAGTACGCGCTTAAATTTCAAATCAAACTCCAGTCGTCCATATTGAAATCTGGTTTCGGTATCGCTCGTAATCAACTCATGAAAGTGGACCGCCCACTCCGTGCTGTTTACAGTCTATATTTGCAGAAGACGACTGCTGCATAAAAGGTCACGATTTTACAAGATCGCTTTACTTGCTGTAAGCCAAGAGGACGGCGTCAACTTTGGGAATGGGTGTCTGGAAGGAATGGGCGTCAATGTTTTATACAGTGGTGACGCGGAGCGCAGAAGCAGCAAGCGCTACTATGGTTTCTGTCCAAATTGCTCATTAAAATTGAAAAAGTTTCTTGCGTTGATTAGCTCTGTGCATTCTGCAGGATTGTTTGACCTTCCATTCAGGGATGGTTTTCATGTCATGTCACGTAGTGTTGGGTGTGGATCTAAACGCGTCTCCATTTTGACATTTTTATTTGGCTTGTCCCCATTCAGATAAAAATGATACCCAAGAGGTGTAAAGCGGGGTCAAAGTCTGTGGAGCAAAAGTCATCCTTCTTGAAACCACAACCGATTTGAAAACTTTCACCACATCTGCGTGCAGCCAATCAACCAAAACACTGAACGTCACACCGGACTCTCCAAACGTGTGACATTTAGTCTGAATATTTCAGAAGATACAGCAAACGCATAGCTGCTGTGAAATGTGAAGCATCCGTTTTATATACGTCTTATTCGTGACAGAATGACAGCAAACTAGCACAAGCAAATCCTTGCAACACCTGCTGACATAAAACAGAATTGCAGCCTTGAAGGTTAAAAAGAACATGGTACCGTTCCTGTTGTTTTCTGTTATAGCTTAACGTTTCAAGTTTTCTAAAAGACAAATCGGGCACCGGCCGATCAGTTCCACGGAACAAATTCTGTGCCCATTTCATTTAACGTGTACAGTGCACGATGGTGACAGCAGCGCACACACACAGTCACACAAACTTGGTCTCTTCCTAGACCTATTATACTACTGAGGGAGTAGCGACCTTTTCGGACACGGCCTCCTTCACAGCGAGTGTTGCTTGTGAGCACGTTGAACACTGAAGACGTTCAGAAAAATGCATTTATTAAGCCATTTCAAACAGCATAACACAACTGAATATAAAGAATACAAAGCTAACAAAGGCAAAGATCAATGCAAAACCAAGCAAGGGTGCAGAGCCAGGCACAAGTCAGCAGCTTTTAGCAGTGGAAAAAAAAACGTTTCCAGGAAAAAAAAAGCTGAACAAACGTTTCTGAATGCTGTCATTTAATAATTCTCAGTCAGAAAGAAAATCGAAATCGGCCAAAACAGGAGTCGGCCGATCACATGGAAAGCAGAATCTGCTAAGAAAACTGAAGGAAAGAGAGAGACTTGTACATCCCGAATATAAAGGTAAGAATTGCTGTATTGTACAGTACTGTACCAAATGTTTTTGTACTTTAATGAACCCCGTTTCAAATAAAACGCAGTGTGAAAAGCACATTCAAACAGACCGTTAAACCGAGCGTCCCTTACCCTGCCCTGTAAATAACTAAAAAAAAACCATTTAGACAACCAACACCCTACTATTTTCTTAGGCTGAATGTATTTTGCATGAGAGAGCTTGTTTTTCAAGGTTTTGACTATGCTGCTAAACAAAACAGCAAAAACCCACACAGGTTGTGTTCTGGACTCCAGCTAAACCAGCACATGGCCTTGCTTTTTCTCCAGCATACCAGCGTCCAAAACATACACGTGGTTTTATCTAGCCAACTAATGCCAGCTTTAAAAAAGGAACACGACACAAGAGGCCCGTTCTTCAAACAACTTTAAACCTGACAATGATAAGCCTACAAAATGTACCATGGTCAACGTATGCAACAACACCACTAAAGACTAGCCGTATTTCAACCAGAACTGCAAAACGAGCTTAAACATCTACAGACTACAAGCATTTAGAGACGGGAAAATCCAAGCAGAACGAATATTATTCTCAATCAGAGGCGTGTTCTCCAGAGAAAAACTAGCAGGTATAACTAGGGCAGTTTAAGTAGACCCTTGATTAGCCTAAGGAGCAACATCTAATTATAAAAAGCTGAGGGAAGCTGCTCACTTCCTCCATCTACCAGCTGCTTTACCTCTGAGAGCTCGTACAGAACGTAACAAGGAGAAATTACCTATAGCTCTGAAGGTAATCACAAGCAGCTCCACAGCCTGACAACATCTTTGGGAGGTACAGAACAGCGCAATACAGTGTATTGGGTTAGGGTTTGGACCAACACTCCTGCGGTTATATACTGTGATTACATTCTATTTTAATTGCTTACTGTTATTTCCAGCATCTTTATACTTGGTTGATGCTATCCTAAGGAGATTTAAGATGCTCTGTGCTGACAGTAAAAGAACTTTTCAGCAGGTTTGAACCAAAAAGGTACCTTTATGATAGCTAAAGGAAAATGTTCTGCCAAACCGTTCCCTTTAAAACATTCAGCGCATGCTTCTGTCACCATTTTATTTGGCTCGATCATTTCTCTTCCCACATTAAGTCAACATTCTTGGTGGGAACTTATTTGCACGATAAACACGAATGGTTAATGAACCACCCATTACAATGCCAGTTTGAGAACCACAAAAGGCTTCTCTGAACCTGCTCTGCCACATCTATTCAAGATTGTAGTTTGATGACAAGGCATAAATTGCTGTCATCTTTAATAACATTTCATGATCACACCAATGCAAGAGGGACAATTATTACACAGCTACATCATAGAGCTATTCACAGTAGTCTGACCACAACACGAAACGTAGGTGCAATCATTTAACTATGGCCAATAATGTTATTTACATTTCCATTTAGCAGATGCCCTTAACCAGAACCTTCTGGTCCAGAGTCCAGTAGCTTAATCGCTAGGTTACCGCAGTCTTTTGCATCTTATAATAATAAAAAAAATTCTACCAGATTTTCAAACGGCATATGTTATTTTCTTTTTGTACTTTTCTAGCTCCTCTATTCTATGTGTGTATTGTAGTGATGATGCTGGGAACGCTCCCAAAGGGATCAATAAAGTTGTATCTTATAGCTTATCTTAAGCGTAAAAACTAGTTCTTAACATAAGTTTTACAAAACCTCTGGAGCTGCTGCGGAACTAAACACAAAAGCGATCAGGAATCACCAGGACCCCAATCACTGCTCCCTCCAATCTCAACACACTTCATTAATGATCGCTGGATGCAAGTCATGGTCAAAAGTATTCTCTGTACTGCTTAAAGAGCCTCAAAAGACTCATTTCTTAAGTCATCACAGAGGAAACCTCTTGGGGAACCGGTGGGGTAGATGGTACAGATAGGCAAGAACGACTTGGTAAAAAAAAAAAAAAAGGGTTTGTAAGATTCAGTTTTATCCACACTTTAAATGTTTGGACAGGTTTTACACTTAAACACACCACATCACAACAAACAGTACAATTTCATGCAGGTCCATAGCCAGATCACTTATGAATCTGAATTATGAATATACTGGATCTAACAGCCGGCGTTACAGCGCTCTAAAACCAGCCATGACATCTGTGAGGTAGTGCTTCTACAACCGTTTTAGCTCACTATTTTTAAACCAAAGCTTTACTCTCTTCCTTATTCACTAAATACTTTAATCGCTGAGCGAATAGGTCAGAATACGCGACCATTTGGAATGTTAAACACCAACTGAAGTCAAATTGAATACTAACATATTCTAATCTATTTTCTTTTATAATTTTTTTATTACTCATTTATTTTATTATTTATTTAAATTGTTATTTACCTAATTTTGCTGTAATTTAATATACTTTTAAGTATTTATTTAATTAACATCTAGGCCACCCATGGAGGACGGGTCCCCTATTAAATTTTGGTCTTCCCAAGGTTTCTTCCTTCTAGTGTCAGGGATTTTCCTTGCCACTGTCGCCCTAGGCTTGCTCACCTTGGGATTGGCCTTTTAAGATAATATACGATTGCAAAGCTGCTTTGAGACAATGCTCCATTGTAAAAAGCGCTATAGAAATGCATTTGAATTGAATATCATGAATACACAGACGAAGAGGCAATTTGGCACCCCACCACCCCACCACTTGTGAGATGACCAATCAGAACACAGAGGCAGTGAGGTTAGGATAACTTCACTCACAGCACTGAAAGCAAGCAGCTCAGCTGTAACATCAAACTCATATGCTACTTGCTTTCAAAGTAATGAGCGATTTATTACAGCACTCAAAATGTTACAACCATGAACCC
>JAUZST010014733.1:0-35032 GCA_034779995.1 Parotocinclus haroldoi
GTGTGTGTGTGTGTGTGTGTGTGTGTGTGTGTGTGTGTGTGTGTGTGTGTGTGTGTGTGTGTGTGCGCGCGCGCGAGTGCACATGTGTGTTTGTGTTTTCTCATCCAAATGTACCCAGATGCTCAGGGAGAGTTACTCAACTATGGTGTGACGTTACCTAGGACACTAGGACAGGCGAGGTTGTAGAAACAAATTACTAGAGACAATCCAAATGTCTAAGACATTGTGTGCCATTTTAGATATGACTGCCTAAAGATTTAACCTTCTATTCTCTTACCCTTAAAACAAGACACAGGCCTGGTGTGTTGGATCAGTGAGTACACGTTACCTCTGATGCAATCCAGCTTTTAATAAGTTCACAACCACAGGTGCCTTCAACTGTATTAAATGTATTAGGTATAAGTGGTAAAAGTGCTGTTTTCGTATTTTCAAATTGTGAATCCAGTTTGGTTTCAAGGAGCTTGCTATTTCAATTCTCTTGTCCACAAATGTATTGTGTCTCACTACGGAACTGTCAAAACAGCTCATGTCTGCACCTCCTCGAGTAGCAGGGGGTAAGCCAGCCATTGTTATGGGTCCAGCCTATGCTAGGACTGAGTCTGAAACTCATCTTTACAGGGAGACAAAGGATATCTCTAGTCTAATCATTTTCCAAGTTCCAAGTACTACGGGATTTCTGTGAAAGCAAGAAATGATTGTTAGATCATAACAAAGTACTCCTTGGTTGAAAATTTCAATGCGAACTTATCATGATGTGTTCATGAGAGAAAATGGAGGGGAAAAGATACAAAAGTTTCTATTCAGGCAGCACGTGGAACTCAATGGTGCTGCTTGCACATGGTGAAGGCTTCCTTTGTTCACTCCTGTATGTTAACTAGACACTAAACACACAAGAGCCTTATGCTTCCCACAGACATAGGGCTAACACATCATTCATTCATAATACAAAATATGTGCTGGCTAAAACTTAAACATTATTGTTTTATGGTTGCCACTATGCATCATGACATGACAACTATCCATTCATTCACCTAGAATTTGTGAAATGAATAAAACATATATACATTTAAATATCCATACCCTATTATACATTATAATTTTTCTTTCAGCGACAGGGCTTAAAGGATTGTGATTACATATGTAGTTTATACTGATGACATTCCAATCTTACTACAGTCAGTGTGGTCCTTTACAAAATGAATGCAAACATGGCTGCATACAAGGCATTTACGATTATAACAATACAATTGAAACAAACAGTGAGGACCAAAAATATGAGAGCACTAGTAAACATGCTTGATTAGATGCACGTGGAGAACAATTCATACTGCAACAGGATAGGGACACAACACATCTCAAAGGATTGCAAAAATCTACTCAAAAAACAAATAAGATCAAGGAGCGCTGACTGTCATGTCATGGACTTGTATCCATCATTCTAGTATAACGTGGATCATCAGACTTTGCGAATATTCCATGCCAGCTTTAGTGGATACCGTCATTACAGCAAAAGGAGAACATACCAACTATGAATACATACACAAAATGTATTCATGAAAAAATAAAGGGATTTTAATCAATGATTTTCATACCACAACTCTGAAACGCATAAGCAGACGAGAAGATGAAGAAGAAGAATCCTTGAATAATCCTTGAAAGAATATTTTAATATAATCCTAGATTGTTTTTAATATACCTTATGATAACCCTAGATTTTTTTTAATGTGCTACATTAATCATGAGTGTAATCCTGAAACATTTGATTTGGTTTACATATTTATTTATTATAAACCCACTGGCTGTATGGAGCTGGTAATCTGGATTCCGTCCACATCCCAGAAAGATGCTTTAGGTCAAGTGGTGTCTCGAAAGTGTATATGTGTACGAGTGTGTACACACGTATGTTAACTTGAGCTCTGTGATGCGCTACTGACACACTATTAGTCTAGCTTGGCAAATAATCCAAATTAATCAAAACCACCATTCAGTGCCATTAACCAATGTAATCTTGTTGATTCTTTTGAGTTTGTCTTTTTATCATGCTTTTTTTTTAATTCTCTTAACAAGTTCCACACGGTGTGGGGACTGTGGTAGCCTAGTGGATAAGATGCTGGACTATGGGCCAGAAGGTTCAGCATTCAAATCCCAAGCTCCCACTGTTGGGTCCTTGAGCAAAGGCCCTTAACCCACAATTGCTTGGACTGTAGGTAATGTAAATGTTTACAAATGCTACGAAACCATATGAAATAAAAATGTTGCTGTTTATTCTTTGATGACATATTTGTGATGCTGAGGATTTCCACAGTAGCTGTTACAGTAGGAAACCTTTTCATCCCCCTCCCTATGTTCTGGTTTATGCATTTCATCTGATACATCTGCAGTAGCAACCTCTCTCTCTAAGGTAGACTGTTCATTCTGACTCAGCATCAGTCCTCACTACACATCAATGCATCTTTTCACTGAGCAATTAAATAACCAGGCTAAACATTAATTATGCACAATGAGTTTAAGGAAATAATTAGAAAAAACGTGTTATTTATTCCAGATTTAGAGAGGGATATCTTACCTGTAATGTATAACATTACAACAAACAATATACAATATAACAAACAATGATCCATGTACACATACAAACAGGAGTAACACACAAGGGTTGCATCTCTGACATGCAGGCCTATGCTGGCGCTTTATTCTTCTCTGTGTGCTCCTTTCTCTTGTCGATGAATAGCCATGTCCAGTCAGCTGTTCACACATTTATTCAACCTGATGGCCAGACCAGCTCAGCACAAACACCCCATGCTCTGGACACTGCTCCTTTGCTCCAAGCCTGTGTGTATGTGTGTGTGTGTGTAGGGGGGGAGTGTGTGTGTGTGTGGGTGTGGGTGTGCGTTTTGGTAGTGTTGACCAGTCAGCTCTGCATTAATGTGTACAAACTCTCAGCCACTGTGCTTGTGTGTGAATGTGCATGATGCATGTGTGGGGTTTTGTCACTGGAAATAAAAAAGACCAAATGATAAGCAGCTATGTGTCTCTGCTTGCATGTATGTGTATATGCGTGTCTGTGTAATCACTACCACCAAGGCCTCACACATATGCTCTCGCTAGTACACAATGTATATGCATGTAATACAACAACTAATGTATGCACTGCATACACCTCCTACCAAACATCCAGCACCAACTAAATAGTATCTCAAGGGAAATAATGGAACAGATCTAGTAAAACACATTACTGGCTTTAATCTGATTTAAAAAAAAAATAAAAATCTCAGTTTCTTCATGCATGAGCCACAGTATTATCATGGCTATTTATTATTTTTACAATGATCTGCAACTGACAAAAACTAAACTCAACTGTCTGCTAATGAAACAGAGAGCACTTAAAGAACCACTTTACAACAACATTTAAGCACTTCCAAAGAAAATGTGTTTTAAAAACGAATAATAAATAAATAAATAAAAAATAACTACTAGAACTACTCTGTAGGTGTGTACAAAGTAGATAATAATAATTTAAAAATCAAATATTGGTTATCCGTTTTGACCATAAATCACTAGTAGTGCCGATAAGCCTATGTTGTTAATTTTGGATTCAACCATGTCTGATTTTTTATCATCAGAGGAATTGTGGCATTAAAAAGATATTTGCGACATGATAACAAAAACATTGATTTTGACATTTTTTATGTACATCATATCCTGTGGTAGCCTAGCGTTTAAGGTACTGGACTCTGGACCTCATGGTCCAGGGTTTAAATCCCACCTCTGCCAAAGCTGCAACATAAGCAAGGCCCTTAACCCACCATTGTTTGAATTGTTAGACTGTATGAGTTGTAAGTCACTCTGGATAAGGGTGTCTGCTAAATGCTGTAAATGCTAAATGTAATGTAAAATATCCTTAGGTATTTCACCACTGATATTTGCATGATGCTAATTGTTTAAAATCAAACCATTCATTCAATCATTCATTTCCTTACCTGCCTAATCCTGGTGAGGGTCGCGCCAAAGACAGTGCTTAGCTGGTGGCACAGGGCACAAGGCAGGAACAACCCTAGACAACCAGTTCCATATAAATGACTATTGTATTGTTTGTTTTGTCAAACAAACAAAGAAGATGCATATTCTAAAGTACCGGTCACTCTTGGCTATTTTTGGTTACTGGTTTGATTGTCAGGGAAAACAAACAAACTGACAAATAGAGTAGTGTATATTTGTTAAAAGATTTTGGTATGCCACATCGGCATTTTTAGTGCATTTTCAGTGATAAACCTGTGTTTATAAGGCAGTTCTAGTCATATCTCTGTTGCGCTTGTAGACACATTTTAAGTAATTCATGCTCTATAATAGTAGAATATTTTTTAAAGGTTTGTAAAATCAGTAAATAATCAGACCTACACTATAAATAGATCTTGTTCTTGAAAGTGTCATACAACACTGTTTTTGTCAATTTGCTATTACCTCACTATATGGGTAATATTTAGTTTTAGTGGAAATAGTGATGATACTGATATTCAGATACTCAATCTGTTCAGGATAACACCTATACAAAAATATTAAATAGTCATGTCTTTAAATAAGACAATTAACAAACAGGTCATAAAAACTGTAGCATGGCTGAAGAGTCCCTCCCCTGGATCTGTATGCGAGTGTAAGGAGGGTGCGATGGGCATCTGCTGATAGGATTATAGCACTGCAGTGGCTTATGCTCCACTGAAGCACATTAACAAAGAGTCTAAAAGTAGGCCTGCAGGTTCAGATCTCTGCTTCTGTATTATGTCCAGTCTGCTCATCACATAGTCTGACCTGTAGATCTTTAGGATGAATCATGCACTACACAAATTAAAAACGCTTTCTCTACTTTCCTGCAGTAGTGGTGATGAGAGCCACTCCCAAAAGCCAGAGCTGTGATTAGTAAGGATGATTTTTCTTTTAAGCTTTATCCTGACTGAAGCATTATATTTGGACAAACTGCCAGTACTCATAGTGTTTGACTGATGGCACTATCTGAAATGAAATATGTCTCAACTTTTAGTAGCCTCTTCACCCTAATCATTGTCCTGCTGGGTCCAGAGCCTATCTGGGAAAGAATCATAAGATCATTGTGCACCAAAATTATATTTTGCACCATCATTAACTCAACTGCATCTACAGGCGAGATAGAGAAGCCAATCCACCCACTTGCTATTTTCTGCAATATAATGCCAGTATTACACAGAAAGTTCATCTACCCCTCCCCATGTCACATATCGGCATTACACAGGGCTATTGTACAAATTTTACCATACTGGAGATGGTAAAAACACATTCTCATAGTACTCTCAGAAAAGTCAATATATCACAACATCAGTACTGTATAGATATGTGTATCACCCACCACAACTGTAAGTGATAACCTTTTTTGGAATTGCAGGTCATGCAAAGAACATATCGAATTTAAAATAAAGGGACTATGATATTCAGTGTATCAAAATCACACACACTACAAGGTAAAATCAATTAGATTTTACAGCTTTAAAGTAATTATCAATTTCCTTTTAAACCTGTCACTTTACACACATCGCACAAAAAATAATGTTTACTACAGTGATTTTTTGTCACATTGAAGTGATATGTTAAAGTGTTTCTCTGTTACGTTTACCGCTTTTAACCCTATGCCGGAAAGGACAGGGTCATTGTTGCTCCAGGGGGATCTCTCCTCACACATTATTAACACCCAAACTATTCAAATTTGTGGGCTGTAATGTATAACTGTAGCATAAGTGGGAAAAACGAATAATAAACACTAAAAATAAATATTAAATCAGTGACGTGTTACTTTGCGATACAATGAAGTCACGTTTTTATATAACACCATATATATATTGTATAATTACTACCACCCCAACCCCAAACACATATCATAACAGAGCTAATGTGATTAAGTGTTTCTGTGCACGGGTGTTTGGAAGAAACAGAGCCACCAGGTGTACGCTTTATGTAATGCTGCTCTGTTCCACCCAAATATTGGCATGATGCAACAGTGCAACACTGTCAAAGTACTACCTATACATACTGAAACCTGCTTTCACATTAAACATTTATGGGACCTATATGGAACTGACTAGATAAAGTGGTCAGAGTTCTAAGAGCTATGACAAAAAGTACCTACGACACGAAAGCACCTTATGTAAACACATAAACAAAGACATATAGATTTTTTTCTGTTCACACATGGAAGAAGCTATCAGCCATTCTGTTATGTCTACATGCTGTTGAGTTAAAAATAGTACAATGTTTGCTTTGTGTGTATGAACCTTTCTTAAATGTACTGTCCTGTTTAATGAACTTCCCCTTTTGTCCTATAAGTTGCCCTGGCACATGGTGGCTTGCTGATGCACTCGTTTGGGGGCAGACTGTAATCTGGTGGCATTAACGTGCTCTCTGAAAAAGCTCTCTCAACAGGGATTAGATTATCATGGTAAGGTCAGCCCAGACTAAATACACTCTCCCTCAGTGTTTCTCTCTGTCTCTCTCATATGCACACATATTAGCACCATTTAGACAAAAAAGAGACAAAAGGAGGCAGCTTGACATTCATAATGCTTGTTTTGTGATTAACTAAACATGCTAAACTAACAAGATAATAATGAGGAAGCAAGTATCTCAAAGATATTATTGACACAGGAGCAACGTAACTATTATATAAAGGTATTAGATGCTAGGGCTCACAGTGTGCGGCAAGACAGCAACACTACAAAGACACCAGCTATCGACTACAAATGTAGCCAGGGCCACCCACCAGTAGTGATTTGTTAGCTGGGGACCTCAAAATTTTTTTCACCCATTTTGAGGTGGACAAGTCAGATACTAGTTTGATAATTTAATAATAATAATAATAAGTTCAATTTATATAGCGCCTTTCTCAAGCCCAAGGTCGCTTTACAGCAATTATTAACACACGAGACAAGACAAGCAGGTACAACAAACATTGTAGCCAGTTACCAACAGCTAGGCACTTAATATCAGCACAGACGACATCTCCACAGTACCAAGCCAAGAAAATTTGCCGGTAGAGATGGAATTCCAGGGAAGGTACTTGTGATTTACTGCAACTGTAACAGCTACATGTCACAGTGGGTTATACCATAATGATTTACCACCATTGTCCCCGATTCCAAAAACAAGACATCAACTAACAGTCTCTATAACTTAAGACCAGTGGCATTAATTGTTACTATAATACTTTGTATTATACTATAATATGTATACTTTGGAATACATAGCCAACGGGTCAACAAAGAATGTCATCAACACTACCATCTTTACTGCAATGACGCATCTTGAACACCAGGGCGCATATAATCTCCGGACAAAAAATGTGTTTAAGGTGGCAGTAACTTTAGACTCCAGCTGCCAAAGAATACAGTGTGCAGGAATTTGCAGGTATATTAAAGTGTACAGTCATACAAGTCTACCAGCAGTGGCAAAACTTTCAGTCTACAGGAAATTCTTATCAAGAATTAAAGGATGCTATTAGGTAAGCTTCAGTCACAGGGTATTAACGCTTTATATTATATGATGATACTGAACTATAGCTTTAGTTTCAAGCAATCCCAAGCAGAATGGTCACCAAATTGCTCAACCTCAGTGTTGTTTATCATATATGCAGGTGGATTGCGAACTGTCAGGCTAGGAGATTGTCACTTCTTGATTGTGACTCTCAACACTAGATGTCCACAGGGCTGTGTGCTGAGCCCCGTTATTTATTGTTTTTGAACCCACAGCACAAACACTTACATTAAGCTTGCAAATGTAATACTGTGGTGGAGATGATGCACAACAATGGTGCAGCGATGCCTGCAGAGAAAAGGTAAGTAAAAATCTCTTAGGACCTAAAATGGATCGTAAATACCACGTCTCTGGTGAAGAAGGCACAGAAGTGGTTTTGCTTCCTAAGGACACTACGGAAGACTAACTTGTCCAAGCAGCTTTTCTTGTCCTTCTATCACTGCTTCACAGAAAATATACTCACCCACAACATCTCAGTTTGGTATGCTGACAGCTAAGAATACTTTCCAAAGAATCCTCACATCAGCCCTGGAAATATGATACTGTATATGCAATATGAATGTATGAACATTCGCACTTAGGAATAGGGAACTTGAAATTGTAAGTTGCTATTATTAGAGAATTATCTTGTATGAACAGTATACTGTTTTAATCTGAAATACAAGTAGATAATAGTAGATTTACAGTCTATTTGTGCAATTTCATTGTTTCTAAACCCAGGGGGTACTGCGCCGTATGTTTCATTGTAGTGATGTGAAATCACTATCAATCACAAATCACAAATAAAGCATTCTAGATCATTGCCATTACTTAAATTATGACAGGTTTCACTGGAACTAAATCCAGTACCTCTCATATTTGAAGCTCATTAGTACCAGATCTTATGTGGCTCCAGCACCTGTGCGTTATAATAAAAGTCAATAATAAAAAAGGCATATCAATAACCAAGTTTTAATTAAATACTTATTTGTGTGTATTCTCCTTCCAAATCCAATACGGCACATTTCTAACTGCAGTCCTAGCATAACTAGATCACTGTAACATTTTGCATTTTTCGTGGACAGCAAGGTTTGGATGGCGAAAGAAATACAGCTAGACAAGACAAAATAGTTAAGTAATTATTTTTGATTCTCATCATATTGTTTTTTAAAAGGCTACTGTATTAGATGAAGCACTTAGTACACTATTCTATTCTATTCTGTTCTAATGGCGATTTTATTCTACTCATCTCTTGGTGTTACTTTACCTCATGTTTTACAAATTAAGGACTGGATCATATATTCCAAGATTCTACATGGGCAATATTGAACAGTGGACCAGAACATCAAGTCTTCAAATAGAGCCTTTGCCAAGCTTCTCTTAAGCATGGCTCTTAAACAACAATTGTTTGAATTGTAAAATGGTATCAGTTTCAAGTCACTCTGGACAAGAGCATCTGCTAACTGGCAGATTCCCAGTGATGGGATATTGTGTAGATGTTAGAAACTACCTGTTAGACAGGTAGAAATTGCTGCAAAGTAGTTATGTCAAAACAGATATGTAAATAATTACAGAGGTGGTCTGATTAGACTCAGGGTTTTTCCACAAGACGGCATCAAAATGCTTCCTCCGCTGCTCTACAAAAGGGCTCTCTCAATGGCTACTTTGTAGCAGTACGTTTGTAGCGTACCTCTTGGTGAGACACAGGCCTCCATGACACATTTGCACACAGCTAAGCCTAAATCCTCCAAACTCAGTTTTCCAAAGTATGCATCCTAGCTGGTCCCATAAATGTTCAATTGGCAATAAATCTCCCAAATGATCAGATCAAGAAAGCGTTGCAATCTGGTTGAGACATTCCTGGGAAACCCTGGCTGGACAGGCAACACGTGGCTGCAGGATGTCCTGAACATATCACTGATCTATTAGTGTCTGTTGTTTTCACTACTAGTTGTGACTGTTACATGCAATGGCTCCCCAGATCATTATACCAGCAATTGGGACAGTGTGTCGCCCCACAATAAAAGCAACTGTTTAAGACTGAGTCTATGAGTTTTTGCTTTGAATGACTGCAACACTTACGGATATTCTTAAATTAGATAAATGTAGCAAAGACAATCAAATAAAAAGGGCAAAATGAATGCTTATGGCTTATGAGGTCCCAAGCTCCCTTCAGTCTTCAGAGCTTAGTGACCTTAAAGGCAGCCCATGTGGGACACACTTCCTCAGCACAGACTGCCGTCCTCAGAGTATCTGTCTGTCCTTGGCGAGAGACATGATCACAGCCATGGAGGCAGAGAGGGCTGACAGCCAGATACTATTCTCAAGGCCCTGTCCATATTGTTTCACTCTCTATTTATTTATTAATGTCGAGTCATATGGTGGTGTGCCTCTATCAACAAATATTGTTTATTATAGCAGAACAACAAAGATAGCTGTACTAAAACAGACTTACACAAGTACTCAGAATCATAGGAAATGATTCAGTCAGACATTAAATTGGATCTCTTCTAAAATGGAGAAATCCAGATTCAAGGCTCAAACCCATAATTGCCACCTCTCTAGGAAGAAGTGTATCTTTGTTTAGAATGTCCAGCAAGAAATCCAATACCATGAAAACCATATGCTCTTTTCCACTCTCTATCTGTTCTTGTGTTGGGTCTGTTTAGAGGACCTATCTTTCCATCTCACTACATCCCCCATCTGTTGTGTCAGTGGTAATTTCACAAAAAGCATTTGAAAAAGAAGAATTTGACTTCCTGTTTATGAAGTGAGCTGCAGAGTGCAACAATAGACCTGATATTTAATGCAGTCAAGTGAATGTCTAACACTGCTTGCTTTGTCAAACATAACTATGAATATGTCTTTAAAAACTGTGCTGGATTTCAAAATCAGAGATATAGGCAATAAAACATACAGAATCCCTTTAAGGAATTCAGCACAATTTTACCATCTGGTTGTGGTCAGTGGCATAGGGTAAATTTAATCTCCACTAGGCTGTATCAGAGGTCAAACTTTTGATGACCATTTCATGTGTACATGTTTAGAAATTAAACATACTTTTGAATAGCAGGCCTACAATTATTTCTGGCTGCAAGCACAATGTACGTCCAGTTTTACTGACAATAAAGACAATACATTTTGTGTTAACACAACATTGTCTTGAGGCTATTCAGTAAATTAAACAATTAAACAGTCACAGAAAATCCTTAATACGGAGCCAGTTTGGGAAACATCCATAAAACTAATCTAACAACAACAGAAAACATTTTTTTTTATTTTAATTAATTTAAGTACTGCTATCAAGTACTGTTTAAGCTCTCAAATATAGTGTAGCTTTAAAGGTTAGACAGTGGATTACTATTAGAATGTTCATGGAGTATAACAGCTTATTGAAACTAGCATTGTTACTTGTGTTTTTGTGTAAATTTGGGTACGCAATCAGAAAATATGCCTCAAAAACAACACACATCCATTACTAAATTCAAAGCTGGAAAAATCTGTTAGGAAATCAACAAATGAGCACAGGAACTGACAGAGATAAATGTAGGTTGTTTGGTAGAAGCTGCTGACATGTATTCAACCAGCCACTGTTTCCTGGATCTAGAACATTTAAGCCAGTATCTCTACGAGATCACGCACCTCAGGCCTGGAGGGATTTGAGGCCACTCCAGATGGACGCCTACTGCCAAATTCAGTGGGATTATGCAGTTTAATCTCAGCATGCCAAAGAAATGAACTAATGCTTATACTCCTTTCCAGTCCAAGGACAGCATTCTACATACAACATTCCTAGGTAAAACAGGTTGTTCTGTGCTGGTTTGTATAAGAGTGGGACAGTGGTAGCTTTGTCCCTCCTCAAGACTGAGGAATGTGACATGAGCAGAACAGCTATGTATTTAATTCAGAAAATTGAAAATGACTGTTTAGTGACAAAGGCTGACATTCAGCTCCTGGGAATGAAAACACACAATTCTTACATTAAAACCATCAGCTCAAACAAGCAACTTAACTACTAGTAACATTTTGAAAAGTAGGTCATTTATTAATGGGAAGAAATAATCTCTTATCTCACATAACGGTTTGACTACAAGAATCTCTAAGGCTGGAACTAAAAATGAATGCTGCATGTTTGTCCTTAGCTATACTAGGTTGTATGCACATAATTGATAACATACAGTGTTAATGTCAGTTAAATCTCAACTGATCCACAGATTCACAATAACAAGACAAAACAGATACTCATTTGCATCCATATATGTATACATACACACTTACATTATTCTATAGGCAAAATAAATGTATCTTAGTCAGCAAGTTAAATTGAGAAACTGAAGACAGCTAGTACTACATGTCCCTAGGCTCCAATTAGTGCACATCCACTGCAATCAGTTCACTGACAAATGACATTACAATGCACCTCTCAGGGATCAAACATTTACCAGGTCCAGCATGCAGAATGTCTCTTTTCAACAACAGGGACTTCAACAGGCCCACTTTACTTGGGTACATGCCTCAGTAAAATGTTGCTGTGCACCACTAAAATCAAGGAAGAAAAAAATCAATTTTATCTTGGACTGCTAAGCAGAACTACCAGACATGCAACTTCACTACAGGCACTATATTTCCCATAATACCTCACCAACTTTTGAAAGGGTTGAAGATCTAACACTCAGGCAGGGCAAGTTTTTTTTTCATGAAGTAATGGACACCCTCAAATATAAAAAAAAAAAAAACAGGTCAGCCATGCTGCAGACAAAGTAATGATAGCTCGTAGCTATATGTTTTGGCCACTTATAACCGTATAATCCACCTAAAGTATATATTGGCCCACTAAAGCAAAGGCATTCATTAAACTAGTAAAGGCATCGTTTACTTAACACAACGAATGCAACTAATAAATTACTTAAGTTATTTAGTGTTAACAGCAAATATGATTTATATGTGCAGCTGTGCCCCTTCGAATGATTCGCTAGCAGAGGGGTACAGCTATAAACGTCACAAAAGTAAGTACACCTCACATTATTGTAACTATTTTAGTATATCTTTTATTGGGGAGACACTGAAGGTACTTTGGTACAATGTATTTTGGTACAATTTGTTATTTTGTGCCCTCAAAATAACTCGATACATAGCTATTAATGTCTGAACCGCTGGCAACAAAGGTGAGCAAACCCCTACTTACTTTGTACAATTTGGCCATTATTACCTAGGTATCCACGGTAGCATGCGACTCATTCGTGTTACAAGGTCTCAGGTGTTAAGGGAGAGCAGGTGTGTTAAATTTGGTGTTATCGCTCACACATTCTCTCATACTGATCACTGTAAAGTCAACATGGTACCTCATGGCAACACTTCATGAAAAAAATAATTATTGCTTTATATTGAGATGGCATAGGCTGTAAGAAGAAGGCAAAAATAGATGCAGGAGTACTGCCAGCATTGCTGCAAAGGTTAAAGGGGTGGAGGTCAGCCTGTTAGTGCTCAGACCATACGTCACACACTGCATCAAACTGGTCTGCATGGCTGATGTCCCAGAAGGAAGCCTCTTCTAACAATGATGCACAAAAAGTTTGCTGAAGACAATCAGAAGATTGACATGAATTACTAAAACCATGTCCTGTGGCCTAATTACACCATATAAACTTATTTGGTTTAGATGGTGTCAAGCGTGTGTGTGGTGGCAACCAGGTGATGAGTACACAGGGTGTCTTGCCTACAGTCAAGTTTGGTGCAGGTGATATCATGGTTTGAGTGCTGCTGGTTATGAGGAGCTACAGTTCACTTAGGGAACCATGAATGCCAAATTGTACTATGACATACTGAAGCAGAGCATAGTCCCCTCTTTTTGGAAACTAGGCCGCAGGGCCATAACTACTCCACACAGACCTGCAATACGACCACTGCCTTGCTACAGAAACTGAGGGTAACGATCAAGCATGTCTCCAGGTCTAACCCTATTGATCTGATTCTCAAAATGGAATGGAGGAGCGCAAGGTCTCCAACGTCCACCAGCTCCATGATGCCATCATGAATGCTAATGGCCAGTTTTACTTAGGAGTGTACTCACTTCTGTTGCCAGAAATTAATGGCTGTATGTTGAGTTATTTGGAGGGCACAGCAAAGGTACACTGTTATACAAGCTGTAGACTGACTACTTAACATTGTATCAAAGTATCTTCAGTGCTGTTTCATGTAAATATTAAAATAATTATTATAAAAATGTGAGGAGTGTACTCACTGTAGTAAAATACTGTATTATTATCTCCTTTCAGAATAACAGCTATCAATTTTATATTTACTGATATCAAGTATGCGACGTGTCATTTTGTGCATAGGTCACTTTATAGCGGCAAACTTGTTTTTACTGGTTTCACTGACCTGTAGACTTCTGCAAGCTTGATTATCTGAATTAAAAATTTCCATAAAATGTACTCTTCTATATCAATTTCTGAAGCACAGACAAACACTTTCAGCCTAACCTAATAAAACAAAAATGTGTACCTTGGATCTATTAATTGAACAGGCTGACAATTTCTCTCATTATAAGTAATAATAAAAATACATGTTAAGTTTTGTTAATGTTAAAAAAAAAAAATACTGTATACCCCTTCTGGCTCTCCAGAGATAAGCAGCAGTCTGCAATGGTACAGGTGGTTTTAGAATTGATGATATGCCTACATTTATCGAATTAAGTCACGTGTGTGTGAGAAAGCCTTGGAATCTCAGAGCAAAACTTAAGGTCTAGCTGATGCTTTTGTTAAATCTATGGCATTATTAGTACATTCAGTAGCAACCTGTTTCATTTGGAACATTGAACAGGAAGACGTTTGAACATTGCCATGCTTTATTGTGTGACCTGCTGTGCTGCCCTGCTTATTTACAGCTCTGTTGCACTGTTGGGCTCTCTCTTTCCCCCTCTCTATCTGTTTGTCACTTCTGCCAACCAAATAGCGCCAAGATCACTACCATCCGCCGGCCTGACCAAGTGGCAAACACCACATTCATCACACATGCTACAAAATACACATCATAACAACTACGGTACATGGGAAATTGATGGAAAACAGCATTACGCAAATATTAGTAACACCAGTCAATATTCACCCAGATCTGTCTTTTCTCGATGCCTGTGTGATCCAGTGTTCTATTGCATTTATCTCAGGGCCATATACCAATGCATTTTATCTTATTTAAGAACAGCACATAGTTATGGTTTATTAATATACTGGTAGAGGTTTACAAAAGTAGTTAATCCCTACTATCATATTTACTATAGCACCTACAACAGTCGATCCCTCACAAGCACTAATCCCTCTTTTGCTGAAGAATTTCATTAACTCTCAATTCACCTTTGACAATGTTACAATATGGCTGACATACAGCCATATTTAACTGCCACTATGCTTGCCTGCTTCTACCAAACTTGTAGAAACAAACGCATGCAAAGCATGTAAAGAGGCAGTGGGTTGTCAAACAAGAAGAATAAAGCTTTTGGGCATTGAAAGTGATCTGTCATGCATTGCGTGGGATCTGGCCACCAGATATGTGTATCTGTAGGTTATTACACAGACAATGGAAAAAACGGTGGCAAGCCTCAACTTGCCCAGTGTTGCCATGTACAATAAACAAAGCAAAAGTAAGATGTGCTCATGCCATGTTTTGGTGAGAGACAAACACAAGACAACTTTGTGTGCTTTCCTAGTGCACTCCTTGAATCAGCTTGTTTTGTGTTGTGTTACCAGCTGTTTTCCTCCTATCACACATTAGCCTTGATTAAACACTATGGGAGTGATTTACTTTAAACTGGTTAGAAATCAATTAATTTGCAATGAGGCAATGCTTATCCAAGGTCAGTTATTTTAATGTGAGTTAAATTGTATTTGCACTGTGTTGGCAGTATTTTTGGTGGTTCATTAGTGGCCTTAATTAACATATAATTTGATTATCTGCTCATCCTGCAGAAGTGTTGTGCTGTGCTTCTTTATAAACAGCCAAGTGTTTTGTACTCAGACAGCATGTGTGGTGCTGCTGTTTGCATGTTCTCTGTTTGTTTTATTTTTATGTAAATATACCATCTTAATAAAATTAATGAGTTCTAACTAAAGGTAGGTTTTATTTTATCACATATGTATTGGGTGCCCACTGCATTACATATTACATTACTACCATGTTATTACTAACAGGTTCCCATAAACATTATGAACTATGGGAGAGGCAGCCGTTTATTTCCAGTGACATTGCAGTATCATGCATCATTAACACTTCATCTTATCACAGTTTACATCATGTTTATGGTGACATTTTATGACAGTTGGTGTGATGCCATATCATCTATCGTAACACAAATTATTAACTTGAAAATAAATTATTGTCTGACGTAATATGTCAATTACCAAAATAGTAACATTACTCTATTATGCTATAGGCAATTGCTGCCATTTCATGTTACACAGTCTTATAATGCTCAGATTTTTCAGTAAAGTGCAGGTATCCATTGCTTAATATCCATGATACAGTACCCTCTGTGCAATGCACATTATGCGGTCTGGACAATTCTGAAAACCATATTACTGTATATACTGTAGTTCAGAAAGCTTTTTGGGATACTGTACATTTATTTAATATCAACATTAAGGTATATCAAATTGATTTTCTGGTTTTAACTATTAAGGTGGATAAAACTTATGGTGTGTTACCCATCTCTCTCTCTCTCTTTCTCTCTCTCTCTCTCTCTCTCTCTCACACACACACACACACACACACACACGCAAACATTTAAAGAATGAGAATCTTCTTTTACATCACAGCACATGGTATTTTCTTGTTGTACTTAACATGAGCCGCTTTTTCAAAAGAGAACATGGAACTAAGAAAAGTGCAGAAACCGTGAGAGTCTAAGAATAATAATCGTGTGCTGTGTTGGAAAGATGCCGCTTTTCTTTCTCCGCATATTTATCCCCTTGTTTCAAAGGAGTATTCTGTTTCAAAGATTAAGTTTTTGTTACACCATTTTGTGTTTAATAAAACTTTCTGGATTAGAGGTTGCTCTGTTACATGTCATTACAACTTCTGTACTGTAACATATAGAATCTGGCTAAGGTAACATATGGGTTAATTACAGTAGGTTAATAACCTTGTAATAAGGATAATGACCTTCTCTGACCATGGACCTATATGTAAATTAAACTGTGACGCATGCCTGTATTAGTATGCAAAATAGGGCTGCACTGCATTGTTAGGCAGATGTGAACAACATAGTATAATATAATATAATATAATATTTGTATTGCATTCACAGGTTCACATTCACAGTGTTTACTCTATTTGGATTAGTAATTCCAACACCCATCTGATGTTTTCCAAACTTACCATCTTAAGCAATTAAATTCTTCACCGGACAGCCATGACTGCACGTAAAACCAGTGATTAAATCTTTTTCTTTTGCTCAGCTCTAATTTTGCTTGATACAGTGTTTCTGCTAGAGCCTGGGCATGCTAGCTATTGATCAGCAGCCTGA
The DNA here is from genome assembly GCA_034779995.1 of Parotocinclus haroldoi. Classification (NCBI taxonomy): domain Eukaryota; kingdom Metazoa; phylum Chordata; class Actinopteri; order Siluriformes; family Loricariidae; genus Parotocinclus; species Parotocinclus haroldoi. Next base: position 17,048 of record JAUZST010014733.1, read on the forward strand.
GCAGATTACCCTAATAGCAGGATTAGCAGCCACATGTTAACCACACGTGGCCTGAGCTGCTTGACAGTGCTGCCAGGTCTCTGCAAAAATGGTAGAACAATCCACATAAACTGTCACTCAGTGTGGGAGATGAAATGCAAGGTATCATTTAGTGATTACCGATTGGTTCTTAATATAATGTAGTGCTAACAAATTATTCTAGGAAAGGCACAATTCATGGCAGAGCTGTGCCTCCTGTTCTGCATTCTGTTTTCAACTGTGTGCATACAGTAACTGTAACCATAAAGACATTCTGTGTTGGCCTAGCAGTCTATAGTAGATGAGCCAGTGTTAACAGTAGGCTTTGTGTCATGAGACTGAATGAAATACAACTGACTACTTATGACACAATGCAAATGACTTTCAAACCAAAGAAAGCCCTGCCACTGACTCTCTCCCTAACCAGCTCTCAGTTAAGTGTTTAAAACTGCTAAGTATTTTTATAATCTTACGTCACATAGGTCATTGGAACCACACATGTCTCACTGACACAAAATCCAATGCACTTGATACGTCACAGTGGGTATTAATGACAATAATTATAAAATAAATAACCTGAATTAGAGATTTGAGATTAAAATATTGGCCAATATAGGCCAATGTTTCTTTCTTACTTCCAGATGAGGTGGGGTGGTGGGGTTGACTGTGAAAGCCTATTCAGCCAGTGGAAAAAAAGGAATTCCAGTAATCTGCTGCTGAACCACACAATGGCACCCTTGTGCCTTTTGTTTTGGTCAGTCACCACAACTGCATCCATTCTTAATAGCACATTTGCAACACTGATTGTTGTCTTTTCACAAGAATGCTAAACTGGAAAAGTTAGTGGTTAGAAGGACACAATATGTTGTCCTTGTAAGAGTACCAATCATACATCATAAGTGAATAAGTGAATAGCACCCTTCTTACTCTTACACATTCTTAAAAAAAAACCAGTCAGACAGACAACATATCAAACTGAAATACTTATCAAAAGGGAACAGGAAAAAACCTGCCATTCCTTCAGGTAATGTTTACAATATGTTCAATACATACACTTAAGTAATTAAACATTTAAAAAATTTCAACTATTAAAAGTAATCAAAAGCAATTAAATTAAAAGGGGAACTTCAGCTCCACAAGTCGATCAGCAGTCATATTTCTTTCACATAAGAAATGCTTTTAGTTTTCTTTTCAGCATTTCCAATAATCTACTATTTTGAGTATTTTGGAAAGAGAGTCACAGTTTTTTTTTCTGCATGGTTATATTTACACACAGACATGTGTCTTTATACCTATCAATATTCATGATATTCTGTTTTCCATATCCTTGATCAACCAATTGAGCTGAGCATTTCAGGGTCCTGCTCAAGGGCTGAGGAGTGACAGCTTGCCTGAGCCAAGATTTAAACTCAGATCCTTAACAACCGGGCCACAAACACTATTTTCCTGCCAAACACTGTGGCGTGGCATCAGAGATTTCATTTAAATGACTAATAACTGCAATCAACAGAACATAAGCAGTATGAATACACATTGTACAATGCACAGGTCAGGATTATAAACTTCTACTCATTAACAGCTTGGGCCCAGTGTTTTATTCACACAAAATCATCAGATTATACTGAAACATGTTGAACTAACACCCTATCAGGCCTAGCAGTTAGGTATGGAAAATACTTTTATAAAATTACACCTGGTTAATCCAGTTAATCCAGTTTGTGATTCTGGCGTTTAGTGTGTAAAACGGAAGTGCATGTACATTTAATACTTCATCAATGTCAGCCTAACTTCCTGTAACTTCACATTTAATTACCCAGAAACTGCCAGACCCAGAATTCTTCTAGCGTCTCTTTAGTTCCCCGATCACATTCCTGCCAGTGCTTCAAATTAAAGCAAGTGCTTAATAAGGTCCGAGATAGGCCATGTTTCTCATAAGTCAAAAGACAAAGTCCAGTATGCTAGCAGTGCTCTCCATGTCAACACAGATGAGTTTGTTTGATTAGCCTCAAGAGGTGTGCAGTGGGTGAAGAGAACACAGTTAGCTGAAATAAACACTGCCGGAGCAAATGTGACCAGCTGCAGTAAATAAAAGGGAAGTGAACTTTAGCTTGAAAGCTTGTCTATGCAAATACTGCTGTGTAATTTAGTAAGCTATGCATAGGCAAGTCATTTTTGGACTTCATAGAGGTTTAGTTGTATGTTCAAATTAAACTCTGTAGGATTATACCTTTTAAATGATTTAGACATGAATATAATTATGTAATGAACAGAGTTCACTAACCCATGTGCTCACTTTCCTCAGGGGTGAAACAGTTTTCCATATACAATACAATCCTGGGTTGCCAGGTGCACAGTTTTCCCATTGGATTTGATTGCTTCTGAACTGCTGTCACTTACTATTATATATATATATATATATATAAACTTACATAGTATCAATAAGAGCCATCATACTGAAATGATGGATGTGGCTTCTGCATTATTTAAACCATTGTTCAATAGACTTAGTTACCCTAGGCTGTTTGGGACAGCTTTTAAATGGACATTGGACATCCTAAACTCATTGGCCTTTCCTTTATGCACCACTCACAAATTGCTTAATACATTAAATCTTTGAGTTGTTCTATTTTTAGTATTGGCCCTAATTATCGTGATCCGTGTCACCGGTGGAGTCCTGGCAAATTGCTGCTCAAAGCAAGCAAAGCATGCCCTTCAAAGCATGCCCATACTTTTCTTTAGAACAAACCTTAACAGTGTTCCAGTGAAATTCGTCTCCATTCTGGATGTGTGCCACATCAATTGCTGTAATTGGTTCTTAATGCTTCATATTCAGATGGAACTTTTCTATAATGGTGCCAGCTATGCCTTTTGGACCCTCATCTTCCTCCACAAAGAGCATTTAACATGGTGGTGTCACTTGGGTGTTTTATGGTGGCCTTTACATATTGTATTTTAATATAAAAAATAAAAAATAAATATATATATATATATGTCAATCAGGCCTGTGCTGCACCCAACCCAGTCATAAGGTCACCACAATAAGTCCTTTTGTGCCACCAATTTTTCAAACTACTTTTTAACACATTACCAATGCACAGTATCCAACACATGAAAGTATCCTTTGTACATATAATGTATTATTTCTGATCATGAAATGTTAAAATCATTAACAACACAAGTGGCATTTCATTCCAGTTAAAATTTGTGTCTGCTGAAACCAGGGCCCCTCAACTGTATTAGCCATTGTGCTGACACCACGTTTACATTCCCCTGAGCCCTGATCCAAGCAACTACACCTCATCATGCAGCTCAACTAAACCAGTTAGTGTGGAGTGTCTATACTCATAGCCTTGTAAATTGTCAGCCACCTACATGTCAGCTTATTCTTGGACTGTAAATACAGATCGGTGATGTACTAGATGTATGGATTTTATCGGTTATATGTGTTCTGTATTAAAATAGAGCTGACAACACAATCCATAGTTAACATATACTGACAATATTGTACACTTTTGTACATTGTATGTTTTCAAGTAATAACTCCCCTGTTATTTTCTATAATAAGTTCCGTTATGTATGTTAATTTATTTAACTTCACATCAATATCATTGGTTTTTCATGATAAGAGCAAGACAATGTTATCGTTTTGTCGAACACACTCACACTGGGGCAATTTAGAGCAACCAATTAGCCTAACACATAAGAGGAAACCAGAGTACCTGCAGAAAAAAAAACAATACGAAAACAAGGAGGACATGCAAAGAGGTCAGGATCAAAGTCTGGATCTCTTGATCTGTGTGGTGACTATAGTAAGTAATGTATTGGTCATTTACACCAATTTACTTCCATGACATATGATTGTCCTCCTCTTGATTAAGTACCTTATTCATTTTACCTGTTAATTAAAAGTGATATAGGCTTGAAATCAGGTAGGAATAGGCATTATTAACTCAAGGTCTTAACACAAATTAAGTGTGAGAAAAAAAATACCACCGCAATTATTAAATACATGACCATTTTGAGAGGTAAATGATTTCTTGTTGGGTAAAAAGATGCAGCTTTTGTTTAATTCTCTGAAATCCATGGGGATGCTGGTGTCCATGCTGTGAATGTTTTGTTCACCATCTTTAGAACGCAGTAGTTTCCTCATTAGATATTCTTTACAAAGACAGAAAAATCTCTAAATAATATTGCATATAATAACTGTGCCAAATGCATCATCTAGTTTCATTTTTAGTGTGTTTAACTATTTTGTTATGAAACACCCAACGCATTATACATAGTATTTTGCTACTTACACTAGTTGTGATGAGCCTTTTAGCATATGTTATTTATCTAAAAAATATTTAAAATAATTCTTTTGCATATATTGGTGTATAGTATATCAAAGCCAAATCCAGTAGGTTGTTTATTTGGGCCCCACTAAACACTTCAGACGAATGCTAGTTATTGTGTATTTTATTGCTTTTAATTGCAACACTGTAACAAAAATATATTCTGGAATCACAATATATTCAGCTTTATTGAGTTAAGCTACGTTGCAAATTAAGCACTAACTTATTAGTAAAGCTAAGCACCTGTGAGCTGCAATCCAACACTTTTGCCTAATCAAAAAATAAGCAGAGTAGGGCAGAACCTAAAATGAATTTCTACTCCATATGCAGTGCACTATACACAGTTTGGACTACTCCATATACACACTGCAAATCAAACAGGGAGCCATTTAGTTTTAACCACATGTCTTAAATATTTGGTCTTTTATATTTTGACTGGCTGGAAAGTTCAAACTAAAAAGCCTGCCAAAACCCACTGGAAGATACACTAAACTGGCGTTAGTTCAATTTTAGCAGTCTAATACTATGCTGGCTGTACTTTTGAGCCCATCTCAATGAAGACGAGTGACAATGAAGCAGTGCAAACTCAATCCTGCCAAGTTGAGGGACAAATCAATAAGTATGTTTTCCAGATTGTTTATTTCCACTTATAATTATTTTGTTCTCACGGCATAAATTCGAGGTATCCCTGTGATTTTCAGATGCCCCATTCATTCTTTGGCATCGGGCCTGCATACAACACTAAAGTCATCAACTCTTCCACTATAGTGAAAATAGTGAAAATGTCCAGACATGGACTGGGACCCAGAGGGATATTGAACTAAAGGAGCTAAATCTATCCTCGTGATAGACCATTTCCTCTTAAAGATATAAAATGTCTTGGAATTTTAATTTAGAATATTTTGAGTGGGGAGCACTGGTCCCCAGAAAAATGGGGACATTTGATATGTTTTATCTTGTGCGCACAGTGCTAGTGTACATATACCACAATTAAACAAAAACATTTATTTGAAAAGCCAAAGGAACCTAATGTTTTCTTTTGATTAGTAAGTCTAATGTTAAGATTAGCTTTAAATTAAGGTGTAGCATTAATAAACATCAGTAATAACTATGTCTGGAAAGTCCCTATAAACATACGCTTGCCACAATCTCTCCCTCTGTGTGTGTGTGTGTGTGTGTGTGTGTGTGTGTGTGTGTGTGTGTGTGTGTGCGCGCGCGTGTGTGTGCAGATAAAGGACGAAGCTGTGTTGAGTTGGTTATACACACATTCTTTGGGGGGAGCTTGAACATCCTCCTCTGTGTTTTTCCTCTTCCCTGCTCTTTCCTATGCTAATAGCACTCTCTCCATTCTCTGCTCAAAGATGCATCTCTATTTCCTTATAGTCCTTACTTTCTCAGGCTGATCACACTTTGGGTGAGTTGATAACAACAAACAGGACCTGACATGCATCTTGAGTTTTAGGAGAGGAAAATCTAAACAAAACAAAAAGTAAAGGGAAAAGGACCCGCCCTGGAATTAAAGCAGGCTGACAGTAGCTGAGATTGGTCAGCTTTGGGTTTTAACCTTTTAGAGCCTGACTTGATTCATTCTGCTATGTGAGCTATTCATATTCATGAAATGTATGATGGATAATAGAAAATAGAAGTGATCATCTAGCCCGAAGACAGGTCACTTGACATGACATGCGCAAATGAGACTAAGAATAAACGATGCATGCACATACACACACATCAGTAACTTTATCTAGGTTTCTTATTTTTATAAATCCAAACATGCAAGCAGGTAGCCTTACTAAAGAGGTATAAAAAGAATGTAAGGATACAAGACAACTGATTAAGAATAAGTGATACATTGATTCGGCTGTTCGAAAAAATCGTAATTGTAATGCATCCAGCACATATTCATTACACGTTTCTCCAACAATGGGATCAAACTCCCAAAGTCGACCCCTAGGTATCTGTACTTTCAGTATAGATCAGAAAGGATTGATCTGCCCTAGATAAAGACATTATGCAAGTTTAATCCTAGCGGAAAGATACAAATAATTGAAGCTGCACAGACAAGGGAAAAGTTCCTAAAAATAGCGCATCAGGAAACCTAGTATGTTCTAGGCACAGGCGACAAAGCGCCCTTTATCCTTTCGTTTATCCTTCATATTATAGCAGAAAACTGCCACGTATTATAATAAACTGCATCTGGAAAAGACTTGATCTTAATTCAGTTTCACTTCACTGATTATAACATGAGAACACTGAGCTTTCGCATCAGAACCAGGGCGCCAGGGCGCAACAACCCTCTTGCTATTCAAAGTAAACTGAGCACATTAGTGCATATGAAACCATTAATAAATCTTGTTCATCTCAGAGTGTCCTGATCAAGCTATTTAAGTAGTAAACTTACCTCGATGTAAAACATGACGTAATGAAGTTGAGAGGGAGCCAGCAGAACAGCAAGACGCAAGGTGACACTCCGGAGCTTCGGATGGAAATGACGAGCGCAGAGTCGCGTCCGCTTTCAGCAACGCAGCCTGCTCACAGTGCACTAACGAGGGAGCATAAAAAGCACTCCAACCAGATGAACTTCCTCCTAGAGCTATCGATCTATAGAGGAAGCAGCTCGCGAAACGCTCCGTGTGCTCTGTGTGCGTGCGTGTGTGTGTGTGTGTGTGTGTGTGTGTGTGTGTGTGCGTGCGCGCTCGCGTCCGTGCCTGAGTGCGTAGATTTGTGTGTTAGTGCGACACCTGGAGCGCCCCTGGTCCCTCCCTGTTCCATCCACTGCCGTGTGCACAAATGATCGGGATGAAGAAATGTGGAGAAGCGGAGAAGCTGCTGATCAAATTAGCTCACGGATGTTAATTGACCTATATTTTAGTGTATTATCTATTTAACAAAAGCTCTTACAATGTAAGCTTAAGTGTTGTTGTAGATTCCATCACAAAAATAAACTTCACTGGCATGTATTATAAACTCCAACATGATTAACAAACATTTCATATATATGACTACATTAATAATTACAATTCAATTCAATTCAATTCAATTTTATTTATATAGCTCTTTTTACAACAGAACATTGTCTCAAAGCAGCTTTACAACTATACTCTAAACACTGCTGACTACAAACATACATAGAAATGGACTGTTTTCACATTTAATAAATACATATTCTAAAATATACAACTTGGCTGCACAATGGTGCAGTTTTTACCGCTGTAACCTCACTTCTCCAAAGAGTGAATCTTGGCCAGGACCTGCATGTTCACCTTGGACGTACCTGGGTACTCCAGTTTCATTCCACGTTCACATCTTGTGTTGGGTCAAGCGGCATCTCTAAAGTGTCCCAGTATGTGTGGGGGTGCACTGACATGTACCCTGCAATGGTGCTCTGATATCATTGTACTGCTGATTACTCCCTGGCTCCCTTACATACTTTCTTAGTCCTTTTTAATGGTCAGCACCCCGGCAGGACCACCTGAAATATTCATTATTTATGTTATATTGTATATATGTATACATTTGAGATGTTTTTCTTTTTTGCTTTACATGTTATATACTGCTCACAAAAATAATGAAATATCCCATAATATTTGTGAACAGCGTATTTTAAACCTATATGTTTGTTACCATTTCTCTAAAGGCTTAGACATCTTTACATCTCAGAGGAGTAATATGGTAAATGTCTCTAATAAAATGGACAGTAAGTAAACAGTATTTTCAAGCTCCAGCAGCACTGCTGTGTCTGACCAGACGCAACACATCAATGCACCACCACTGTGGGGGTCCTGATCATTATAGAACAGAATACAGGGGACAGGTAGGTAAATAGTAGGTAGAGTAATTTAAAAAAGAATGGACTTAATGAAGAATGATCATAATATACACTGGAAAATAGAATTCATACGATTTTAAATACAGTATGAAGGAAGCCAAACTATTTATGTAACCCTTTATAAGCAAAACAACCCAGTTCCTAGTATAAAATGTACTGTGAAATTTGACAGTAGAACCATGGCAGTAGAACCATTTTGACCAAATTACCGTAAAAATCATGCTATAACTTTGAACTTTATGGTCAAACTATGAGCATAAGCAATTTACAGTTTCACTATGAAATCTCACAGCACATTTTTTCCTGGGTTTGGTTGCATTTGTTTTCTGTTTTACTGTTTTCTTGTTTTTGAAGTGAGTGGCATAGTAAACAAAATAGAAGAAACTAATGCATACATATCATATATATAAATGTATCAGCCTTCTCTCTCTCTCTCTATATATATATTTATATATAGTTTATGAGTGGTTTATTTTGTCACAATTATGTCCCTTAAACAACAATGGAGTATATATTTATTGTGATTTTTAATAAGATATAGTCCCTTTTCCCACAGAACATTTGTATTCAACATCTTGTTGACAAAACAGTTACATCTGGCTACATGCCACTTGTTGTGTTTTTTCTTTGCTATGTAATTATGTGTCATAAACATGTTATGGTTCAAAGAAACACTCAGCATTTTGCTGGTAGGAAAGAAAGTAATAGGAGACATGATTGCAGAGATAAGACTAGCAAAACTTTTGCTAAGAGTAGCAAAAAAAGACTAGCAAGATCAACATCATCAGGAATATCACAGACGTTTCTGTTTTATTTACTGGAATCTTATTTAACATAAAATATTAGACCATTTTTGAAAAATACACTGCAAATACTTCAGTCTAAAAATAAAAATTAACTAAAAACCCACTTATGATAAGTAGTTTGCATTCGTCTTCCATTAATGAACTTTTTAAACATAGGCTAGACAACCATTATACTGCTAGTATTTAATGTCTTGGGATGAGACATATACATTTCTTTTTTTAGTGTTACAAAATAAGGTCTGTCTTAATAAAATCATATTTTGTGGCATTCATGTAGGACGAATCTGACTGACTATACAAGAAATACAAACTCTTTCTCTTGAAAAAACAGTCCCAGATACTTTCATATAAATAATTATTGCTTGTGTTTCATATTTTTGCACTGGTCTGTCATACAGTTTGGCTGTACAGAAGCTCCTCAGGTTGGGCTGTAAATTACAGGGCGACTTGATCTGTCTCTGAAACGCTGTTATCGAGTCTTAGCCAACAAGGTGACAGCTGGGGCTGTGGTTGGCGAAGCCGCGCTCCTTGCCCTGACATTAAACAATGCTCCAGTATGGGCCAAACGGCATGCAACCTGACTCCCTGCTCTCCACTTACATTTGCTGACACTTAATGCCACACCATCATTTCATCCCCCTCCCACCCTTCATCATTAGGCTCCGAACACACTGTACAGGCCTGACTTTAGTCATTAATCAATCCATCTGCACAATTATCCAACTGCCTATCATCATGTTCTTCTGTTTATCTGGCATCGTTTGAGTTGTGTATGTTGGGAACTTTCCCTTATCCCAATTTACATGAAAAATATAAGTGATGTTTCTCCTAAATTGCAGATGCTTTCTAATTTTTTTGTATATGGTGCTGATGACCTCTTAAGGCCTTGTTTTCAGATGCATGTAGGAGTGTGAACATGAGTAGATTGATGTTTTTTGCTGGGGGAGGGGTAAATCTGAACTCTTTCACCCCTCCCTTCCTCATGAGCAAACACAAAAGCTCAGACGAGTGTGTGCCTCTAGTCTGGGCACAGGAGGACCATGATGAGCATGAATGATTGCAGGATACAGCTGGAGGGAATACTGCAGCCTTAAAAGAATATGATTCTCAAACGAGCTACAAGGTCATTGAACTTGTGATTTACATCTCTTGGTTTCGTCCTGTATCTACAGATTAAGAGGGCAATGTCAATGGCAATGCCTGTTCTAGTAGCTCCTATTAACATTTCCATTTGACACTAAACAAATGGGACATAATCAGTGTACAGTATTCTGTGTACAGAACTGTATATTTTCACTACAAACTTCATTGTGCTCACTGCTCTATTGAGGCTCTCAGTTGGTATAACTAAGAAACATCCAATTGCTAAACTGCAACCTGTAGACCTCTATCACAATGTGTTGTTTGTTCTTTTGTGTGTGTGTGGGGGGGGTGTCTTTCATATGCTGATTGGATCGAGGAAAAGTGGGGGGAAGAGATCTGAGAATACTCTGCCTTCAGGTCAGGGTTCAGGGGCGCCAGTTATGTGTGACATGTTTTCCTGTTCACCTCCAGGTTTTAGGTTTAGGGAAAAACAATTTCAAATGAAACGTTTGCTTTTAAATTTGGGCTTGGCTTATTATGGCAATTTCATCATGACTTCATATAACACCTGAATTCTCATGGGCATACAAAATCATGCCAGGTCATTACTGTAGACTAGGTTTGAAGAAAACTAATGTTATACATTTCTATTTTGGAACACCGTGCACATTGCCATTTCACATTGCTAATGCCTAATGCAGCCTGTTGCTGTGACAGCACAAAGTTGGAAGTATCTGGTCATACGGACTGGGGGAGGGTTGCACTTTACTGTTTGAACTAATCTAATCTGACACACAAAAAGCAAGTCCTTGGGTCTGAACCTTGCGCAACCCTTTTACAATAATCTAAAATATTTCATATGTTGCTGCTTTATTGCTAGTGCAGTATATGTTAGAGTCACTTCATGTCACTTCATTTTCTAATTTGCTCCGTAGACTCCCAATTAATGCAGTTACATTGCTTTCAAAGGAAGATGTTATTTAGATGCGTGTTAGTGTATTACAGTGTGATGCAAAGTGTACTGAACAATGGAAACATGTCTTCTTATAAGTGAAAAAGTGTTGGAACATTTCTGGAATTCCTAAAGTGCCATAGCATATGTTAATATTAAGTGGGCTCTTTAAACCGCAGACCTCATGCTTTTGAGACATTTCCGATAAGTAAACCTGCTGTATCTTATATAATCTAGATAAAGAGCTACAATGCATAGCTTCAATGCTGTAACATCAACATTCTAAACTTTTTTGACCATTATTTGTGCCTTTGCATGTTTGGCATGTGTAAGTTGCCTGATTATGTCTATGAACAACAATCATAACGCCTTACGGAAAAAAACAAGAGCTGCACATGCTCTCCTGTTGTCAATTACAGCAGAAATTGTATTTGCAGAGCCCCACACCATCCATCAGAGCACAGATTTTTTTTCATCTGCCAGTGTCTCTTTGTACCTGTAATTATCTTTGGGACAGGAGATAAGCTTCATTAAAGCAGAAAAAGAAGAAATCAGAAAGTCATATTTCCTTATCGTGGTCACTCAGGAGCTCTGTTTAATAGATTTGTTTTGTCAGGCCATGCAAAACACAAGTCTGCAGTGTTTAAATGTCATTACTCTTTAAGGCTGGATTTAGCCATGTGTACTCCAAGAGCTATTAGATTCCAGTTGTACGTTTATTTCTCATTAAAGCAACATGTTGGAGTCATGATGTGTTGCAAATGTCAGATATATTATATTAAACCACAGTTTAGCAACTGTTGAGCTGTACAAAAAGCTAAATTTAGACCTCAAATAAGTAGGCAGAACAACAGGTTGACAACCTTGACGCTCATAAGGAAGAAAATCTGAGAGGAACCGGGCTCAAATGGGGAAGCCAATTGCTTTTCGCTTATTTGGAGACCATAAAATTTTATGAAATCCCCGGAAACAAAAGGAAATTGAAAATAATTTCATAAAACCTAAGAATATAGTAGTTGACACAGTTGAAACACTTTATAATTTGCTTACTGTTCGAAAGTGGAAATTTTGCATACAAATACAGATTAGATTAAACAACTGGGCGCAGATTTTAGCTGATAATAGTCCGCTCTTCTTAATTCTCTTATTGCACTTCCAATGCTAAGAAATGACCTAGATTAGGGTCAATAATTTTATTTGTCTGTTGATTTATCTTTTATTACTTTAGTTTTAATACTGCATTTCATCATACATGTCATCCCCCATGGAAATGAACAGGAAGAAGGAGGGTGCAGAAGGAGGGAGAGAGTGAGATGGAGGGCTGTATAGGCAGATGGTCTTATGGGTGCTGAATCTTGCGCTGGTGCAAATCCCTAAGAACTTAACCCATCCTCCACTGGGGAGAGATGCAGACATGTGCCATGACAACCCCCAAACAATAATGCCACTGGTGCTATGTGGAAGCAGCAGCACAGTTCCCAAACACTTGCACAGGCTCATCTATTCATTCAAACTACACCCAATGCACAGGATTTCAGGAAAAAGACGCTTTTTTCAAGCATGAACTTATCGACATTAATTGATACAGGTGTGTGCGCTGGTACAGTAATATGCGATTATAACTGAATGCTGACTACACCCAGAATAATCAGAATTCTGTATCGTTTTAGCTCGTGTTTGCAGACCCAATGATGACATCTGCTGGTCATAGTCAAACTCTGCAGATCCATTTACTGCAAAACAGCTAAGACCACAGGTTGCAACATGTTAGCCGTGAACAGCATAGAAGCATGTATGGTTCACCTATGGTAGTGAAGTTTTATGAAGCCGCAGTTTTATTGAATTTGATTTCTTGGTAAATGGTAAAGTGCCTTACCTGCTGCAGCATCACAGTCCCCCAGGAAAAATGTATTGTTAAATTTGACAGTAGAACCATGGAGTGAACAAATTACCATTAAAATCCATAGTAGCACTGTGCAATAATTTATAGTTACTTCATAAACAACCAAGTTTACAGTTGTACTATGAATTTTGACAGGGGAGCCTGAAGTGCCCAAATTACAAATAAAATTCATAGTAGAACTGTGAACTTTATGGTCAAACTGTGAAAGTTCATATTAAAACTGCCAAGCAATTTTACAGTTTTACTATGAAATCTCACAGTACAGTTTTTTTTCCTGGGAAAATATTTCAAATAGAGAAAGACAAGTTTTAAACATTTGCACCCCCCTTCACTGATGGTGAGCATCAGTGATGGACAAACCATGTACTTGAGATAAAGTAAGGTAAATTACATACATATGGTAAATTATTACTCCAGTAAAAGAAGAGGTTCTCCATTTGTGTAAAGTTGTCCTCAAATGCACTTCAGTTAAAGTACCATGCTTTATTATGGCTCTAGTGTCCTATTATTATTTCTGTAGCAGGACTATTGCTTAATATTGCTCAACTAAGGTATAAAGTGAAAACACACTAGCGTAACTCTTGATACACCAACGTTTTAACATAATGTCATTAATTACTTCAACAGACCAAAGCAAGTTTAAAACAAAATGTATACTACACTCTGATTGGTGTGCTTGCCACTCGCTTGTTTAGTTTTTATATTTTATGTTTATGCATACACAGCAAAAGGAAATAATTCACATAATGCAGTGGTGTGGAGTAATAAAAAAAACAAGGACACTTATAGGTATTATCCGTTTTAACTGTTCCGGTCTACAGTCCAGTACAATAACCTCTAGTCTATCACAGCCCCAACCTGTTAAGGTGGACAAAGGTTTGCAATTTCATAGTAAAACTGTAAATTGCTCTACAGTTTTATTGCGGACTTTCACAATTTGATCATAACGTTCACAGTTCTACTATGAATTTTTGATAGTAATTTGATCACTTCATGGTTTCACTGTCAAAATTCATAGTGTAACTGTAAACTTGGTTGATTATTTCAAATCAATTCAATTCAATTTTATTTATATAGCGCTTTTTACAATTGTAACATTGTCTCAAAGCAGCTTTACAGTAATACAATTATCTAAAAGGCCAAACCCAAGTTGAGCAAGCCCAGGGCGACAGTGGAAAGGAAAAACTCCCCAAAATGGTAGGAAGAAACCTTGGGAGGAACCAAGACTCAACAGGGGACCCATCCTCCATGGGCAGCCTAGATGTTAATTAAACAAATACTAAATATATATTAAATTATAGGAAAATTAGTTTAAAATAAATAACAAATCATTAATAAAATGTAAATTAGTAGTAGAAAAAAACAAATAATCATAATAATTCAAATTATAAAACAAAAATTGATTATGTGATGAGTCATTCGAGGGAGGTCCTTGAAGGCACATCGTCTCCTACTGTCCAACTGATGGAGGGAGTTCCTGATTTGATTTGATTATAAACTGATCATAAAGTATTTCACAGTTCTATTTTGATGGCAATTTGGTCACTTAATGGTTCTACTGTGAAATCTCACAGTACATTTATTCCTGGGTAGCACCTTTGAGCAAGCCCATAACACTTTAAATAACCAGCATTACTTTGCAGGATCACAAGAGGGCACTCCAGCGCCATAATATTTTTCTACTGGTTTCTTCTTCAGATATCTTCCAGATAGCAGATAGGTGATTATATGCCAGTGTTTATTTATTCATCTGAGGCTGATATGTATTGTACAGAAGACAAATTATGATGATTACCCTATTACAAGCGCACATGCCAAGTGAATTCATTATGTGAATTCATTCACATTCATATGTCAATATCATTCCATAGTTATTGTGTTTTATATGAGAGAAATTTGTAGGTGTAAAGTACAGCCTAGGAAAAAATGTACTGTGAATTTTCACAGTAAAACTGTAAATTGCTTGACAGTTTTATTGTGAACTTTCACAATCTTCACAGATCTACTATGAATTTAGAATTGTAATTGGGCCACTTCATGGTTCCACTGTCAAAATTCATAGTACAATTTTAAACGTGGTTGACTATGAACTGACCATAAATTACTTACTTCATGGTTCTACTGTCAAATTTTACAGTCCATTTTTTCTTGGCATGGCCAGACAGCTGGGATGTATGGATTGGTCCAAGAGAGTAGTAGCGACTACATAATGACAGTGGTGGGGAGGGGGAAAAGAGGGGGAAACCATGGCCGCTAATTGGTCTAATTGCCAATTGGTCAAAGCCCATCAATCCCCAATAGTAATGAAGGCTCCCTGTCTGGTCCAACTCAAGTACTTGGTACTTTCACATCATGTATACGACCAGATGACCTGTTTACCTGTTGGCACCTGGACACACTGTAATTCCTACCATACGGACAAAAATAATTAATGCATTCATAAATTCATAACTTAGCTGCTTAATCCTGAGCAGGGTCACATGAAAGCCAACGCCTAGCTTCCAGTTCAGGGTGCAAAGCAGAAACAACCACTGACATGGCACCAATTTATAATAGGGTACATACACTCATATATACACTAGGGGCACTTTAGAGACACCATTTAACCAAGCATGCATGTCTTTGAAGTGTGGGAGGAAACTGGAGCACCCATAGAAAACCCAGATGTACACAGTAAGTATATGCAGATTACACACAGACAAGATCAACCTGACCAATCCAGGACCTTCTCACTGTGGGACAACAGTATTAACCAGCGAGCCACAGTGCCACCCACCAAAAGTTATGCAGATCCTCATACAGAACCTCTAAACAAAAACGGCAACCGGAGATGCTATTAAAGATTTTAACATGATTTACATGTTTCATTTTAGGGTCGTAAAATTGTCATGCATCCCCAAGAGATGTATTTGTAGGCATTAGGCATGTATTTGTGATTGTTTGGAGCACAATCTTATCAAAGCAGTTAAATGATTTTCACTAGATCATCCCAATGCTTGTCTTAAAATAAATTGTGTGTGTGTGTTTGTAATTTAGCTAATTTGCAAATTAGCTAAATTAGTTAGAATTGACTTATATTAAAGTTCAGTGAGTTATACAGTCTAATTCAGCCTGTGTGCAGTTTGCACGTTCTCCCTATTCATGGGTTTCCTCTGGGTATTCTGCCCTTTCTAATGTGGTATCGAAATGTTAACAGAAGTCTAATATGACCAAAAACTTGACATTTCTACACAGTACGCATGCCAGTTGCTTCAATGTATGCCTATTCATTCAAAAAAGTATAATCAATTATTATTTTATTAATTTAGATATTTCACATAATTTCACATATTTACTTCAGGACTTTGATTAGGCTTTTTAGGTTTTTATGAACCTTTCATGCAGATGGCGGTGCTTTGACATAATAAAGAGTTTTAAAAAACTTTTAAAGTTTTATTTAATTGTTAAAATTGTAGACTCAAAGACATTCCGTAGTCCTAAAATGACCTTAAAACAATTGCTAGAATCTGAAACCTGGCTAAATTGTGGGCGATAGTACAATCATTCATTCACTTCAGGACTCATTTGTGCGGATTGAGGATCACTGCATGTGACTATATTTATTATTATTAGTATTATTATTATTGGTATTTGTATTAATTTGTACCTTCCCAAATTACGAATAAGTATATATACAATATATTTAACATACCAAACTCTGAGATATTTAAATAACTATAAAACAACGACACTAGACTTCATAGTATGCAAAAAACATGTACATTAACTAGAAGATATAAAGCAAACAGAAGTATGGATCAAGGCAAAAGTTGCAGTGGTTGCGATTGCTCAGTTAAATCAGTCTCTTACAGTGAACCAGGATAAATTATTTTCAGTTATCATGTGTAATGTCATTGACTGGAACCTTTTTTGTCATGCACAAGGAACATTTACTTAGAAGACCAAACAAACATAACATGCAAAGCCATATATTTAGGGTCTTTATTTTATGTTACTTAAGATAAGTTCTAGTTGAAAGTACACATCATAGGCTATAAACCTGGCCACTCAAATATTCGTTGAATGAAAAGCTTTTAGCACCATTTGGGACATATCCAGCACTGATGGGGAGAATAACTCATATTTATTGCGTATTCAGTTGACATTCACAAACACTACGTGTGACAATACAATGCACAATATCAGGACACATTATGAACGCCTGCCTATTTATAACATTGGCCTATCTTAGTCTGCCTATTTGCTTCTCTCTGTTCTTTCACTGCACTTCCATCACTTTTCCCTTATTTCCTCACTCAAACCTTCACAACCTTTAAAGCCTTAACCTTAAATCCCTGCCTTGCTTTTGGTTATGTTATATACAAGAAATTAACTAATAAACACATGCAACATATTTCAGTAAGTGTTTCCAATATAACACAGTTACACAGCTAGAGCCATGATATCTCAAAGCCACTGCAACTAGTGTCCATTTTACAACATCAGTGCAATTGAAGGGCATAAAGCCTAAGTCTCTTCCAATCAGAGACTTATTTTAGTATTCGTTGAACTTGAGATTTTCAGTGGTGTTCAGTGATAATGTTATATAATGTCAATATATCTCAAAATATTAATAATATAAAATATTGAATATTAACAATAGTACTTCACTTAGTCCAAAACTATATAATATTATAAATTATAACATGGAACAGACTGTACATGACATCATGACAGGACACTTGACATACACAAAGACCATACACAATATCCAAATATAAACTTACATAAACAACCACACTTTAGGGAAGGTTTCTCACAGTAGTATATGAATTAAAAATCAATACAGGATAGGATACTGAATAATACGTTAAAGCAAGTACAATGTAGATATCACATGGAGAAAAAAAAACAAAACAAGGTTTTAATAAAACAGAAATTACTAACCTCTGATATGATCGTTTGTCAGGATTTAGAGTCAAATCAAGCACGGCAAAGCCAATTTCTCTACTTTATATTCAAACACAAATGAACAAGTGTGCTGTGACTAAGCTTTGTTCTTAAATGAGAATATACATATA
>JAUZST010014734.1:0-10495 GCA_034779995.1 Parotocinclus haroldoi
GCAATTGTGGGTTAAGGGCCTTGCTCAAGGACCCAACTGTGGCACCTTGGCAGAGGTGGGATTTGAACCCTACACCTTCTGGTCCAGAGTCCAGTACCTTAACCGCTAGGCTACCACAGTTTTACAGTCCTACAACTACAATATATAGCAAATCAACGTGTGTGGTTTTTCGATTTCTACAGCAGCAGTGCTGTCGGCGAAAGGCTTCGTGTGTGTGTGTGTGTGTGTGTGTGTGTGTGTGTGTGTGTGTGTGTGTGTGTGTTTGCCAGCTGTTACCGTTTGATGAGATCCTCTCATTACAACCCGTTGTTCTTCAGGGATGGTGATTAATGACATTTAACCAGTTTGTTCTCTTCACTGGGATCCTTGGGTCCTGGGCTTAATCCTGGCCCACAGTTAAGGTCTGGGTGGAGTTTGGCACATTCTCCCTATGTATGTGAATCCCTTCTTACAAAAACAAAGGAGCATTTGGATTGGCTCCTATAACTTGCACCAACGAGTGGTTGAATGATGCATTGGGGTGCTCCTCTGGCTATCTGTTCTTTTTTTAACGTGGGCCGTCCCGTAGGCGGCTGCCGACTACGTGAAGGCTCACCTTCCCGAGGCCCTTCGTCAGCACCTGCAGGTCTACGAGCGCGAGAAGAAGGACAGCCAGCACTCTTACGCCTCCATCCTGGAGCAGAGCATCCTCACGGTAGACCGGGACATGGTGGAGAAGTTCTCCGCCTCACACGAAGAAGCAGGTAAGTCCGAATATCAGCGAGGGGGCCACGTACAAATTCCGAAGGAGGTCAAGGTCGAGTCGAGTTTGTTTCGATAGCATTTTTACAGCTGGTCAGACCCACGGCTCTGGCTGAGCGAGCCCAGGATGACGGCGGCAGGGAAAAACCCTCGCGGTGTGATGAGGACGAAACCTTGGCAGGGCCGAGCCTTTAAAACGAGGAACCGTCCTCCTTCGACAATCTTTGCGTGATGACCTAGGGAACACTTTCAGCACGGACCACAAACGTCAGGAGGCCGGGGGTTCTGCCTAAGAGGGCGTTACCAAATATTGAGAGGATGGGCAAAAACTTTTTTTTTAGATGCACCTGTTCAAGTGGTCGTTGATGCAAATCAGCCAACCACAGTGCAGCAAGTCGACTCGGACGAGCTGCTGAAGATCAAAACCGAGCATCAGGATGGGGAAGAACGGTGATTTAAGTGACTTTCATCGGGGTCTGGTTGTTGGTGCTAGACTAGTTTCTGACCTTCTAGGATTTTCACGCACAACTCCATCTCTAGGGCTTACAGGTAAATGGATAATGCGCCCTGAGGGCAGTGCTCTGGGTGAAAATGTCCCGTTGATAACCCAAGTAACCACTTGTTTAAAACAAGGTATGAGGTAGAGCACCCCTGAACGAGCAACACGTCAAACCTTGAGGACTCCTGGCAGCCACGAGCAGGTATGTGAGGCTGCAGTTTGCACAGGCTCACCAAAACTGGACATTAGATTGGAGAATTGCAAAATTCTGCTACAACGTTCCGATGGTAGGGTCAGAAGTGGGCATTAACAACAGGAAAGTATGGATCCATAGCCAAGACGTATACACGTGAAGACGTAGGTGGGCAGTAACGAGGATTTGTGTAATAGTGAGGGCCTGTTTACAGACGTTCTGACAGCGTTCCTTAATTTCTGCAGGCACAACATGTTTGGTGGCATTGCTGTCTGACCGAGAGCTGACGGTGGCTAACGTGGGAGACTCTCGCGGCGTGCTCTGCGATAAGGAAGGAAACGCGGTGGCCTTGTCGCATGACCACAAGCCCTATCAGTTGAAGGAGCGTAAAAGGATCAAACGTGCAGGTGAGGGACACTGGGGGTCTCAGTACTGACCACAATAAGTCTCTCTGGCTTAAATAACTGCAGGGTGAGTCAAAAGTCTCAGGACATGTCCCAGGCTGCATCGTGGCTCGTTCCCAGAGGCTGCCAAAACCATTGTCGGGGTTTCTTGCGTTCCCCGGACAACAGACAGCTTTCTGTGTTGATATATTCTGACCTTCAAGAGACATTGCAATTCTGAGACAATGCTCATCTTCGTCGATATGCTAATAGGCTAATAGGCTAATTGCCTGGGGTAATCATGTAATTTTCCCTTTTGTTTCTGAAATAAAAGGGTGTCCTGTGACTTTTGACTTTTCACTCTGTATAATCCGGCTCAACGTTCTGGACAGCAGAAATGTTAGAAAGCCGGCCTAGTAGCAGGACCCTAACAGGTCCCCTGTCTTCCAGGTGGCTTTATCAGCTTCAACGGATCGTGGCGGGTACAGGGCATCCTGGCCATGTCGCGCTCGCTGGGCGACTACCCTCTGAAGAACCTCAACGTGGTGGTACCGGACCCCGATATCCTCACCTTCGACCTGGACAAACTGCAGCCCGAGTTCATGATCCTGGCCTCAGATGGACTGTGGGACGCCTTCAGCAACGAGGAGGCGGTCCGATTCGTCCGCGAGCGCCTCGACGAGCCGCACTTCGGCGCCAAGAGCATCGTGCTGCAGTCCTTTTACCGCGGCTGCCCCGACAACATCACCGTCATGGTGGTCAAGTTCAAGAGTGTCAAGAACGGAGACTAGCTCGTTTCCCTTTCAGTTTTTCGTGCCTGCTTCCGAAGCCAATGAGCAATCCTGATTTTTTTTCGCCGCTGTGCCAAAAGGACAACCTTTTCGACCCGTTTGTCTCCCATGATGTAGTCAGGCGCAAAAAAAGTGCCATAGAACAAAGAAACGACGGCGCCTTGACCGCGCTCCCATTTTGGTTTCGATGTAGGACTCGGCAGTCCAACAGATGTGTTTTACTCCCAACCCCCGATGCTGCTTGTGACCCAGTAACCCCAGTGTAAGGGTAATAATAAAGACTGGTTATTAAAAGAAGCAACGAAAATGATCCTCTGTTGTTTGTTTGGTGGAGTTTGTAACTTGCCGTTTATTAGCTTGATCATACTACACAGGGCCTAGCAACACAGGGCGCACCCCGTTAAAATGGTCACTCTTTAATGGTCTGAAATGAAAACCCAAATATGTTTCCCACGTTTATATACAGACAGAAACGTGCCGATTGACGGCCGTCCGATCAGCGTCCGTTCGCTTTAAGGTCCCCATATATATATTTTATTCACGTCTGAATGACAGAGCGGTAGTACAGGGCGACCCCTGCTGACAGGAAATAAAATTGTCCTTGTTAGGTTTTGTAAATGATCCAAAGATGCCATTTTTGTGGTGCAGGATATGTACAGTATCTCACCAAAGGTGCACCCCTCTTGTTTTTGTCACTGTTTCATCATATCGTTTCATGGGACAACACTGCAGATCAGACACGTTGATACAATCTTAAGTAGTCCGTCTACAGCTTGTGTAACAGCTTAAATTTGCTGTGCCCACCAAAAAACAACACACACTCGTTCATGCGCAAACCGCTGGCAACAAAAGTTGAGTGAAAATGGCCAAATTGTGCCTGATTAGCCCTTTTACCTCCCCCGGCAATCAAGTGAATATGGGGAGCAGGTTCCCGCTCTCACGCTTTCTCATACTGGTCAGCATGGCAGCATGTTTCCAGGAAGTTACCAAAAAAGTAAACACTCCTCTTACACGACGACGCCAGGGAAACGGTGTAACCTAATAATGCAGAGCTGCTACATAGTTGAGTCATGACTGTCATCGTGTGTCAGGTGGGTGTTCTCAAAATAGCAACTGCATTGTAATCCCTGAATAACATCGACTCCGCTCCCGTTAGTGTAGCGCATAAAGTATTCCGACATTGCCGGCCATCCAGTGTCATACAGGAATCGTCCTGTTATTCAGAACGCCTCGATTACAGAGGAACAGCTGTAGGCCCAGCTCTGCGGCTTCAAAAACACTGTGCTCCTGTAAAACTGTCAGCGTCAGGCTGCCGGAGACCATGGGACAGTGTGGGCCAAAGTCTTCCACGGATGCTCGGATACTTTTTATGCAATCGGATGGGGCAAGCGGCGTTCCATTCATAAGACGCGGCTTAGGTCTCGTTTCAAGACTGAAGAAATGGCTCGACCACTCCAAGGACGAACGACAGTGCCAATTCAGCGAGAAAGGAATGAGGGGCAGATGCCAATGCACAGCTCTCGTTTTCGTAGAGGACCTGGCTGGAGGAGTCTGGATGAGGCCAGGGGAAAACAGAGGAGGAACCTGAGGACGAAAAAGCAGACTGCCTTGGTTTCACCTTGAAAAGGAGAGCACCAGTCAGTCTCGCAGGCCTGGACGTCTGGAGACTTCTTGGACTCGGGTCGCGAACGAGGGCTGAGATGACGGAAGGGTTTCCTGAGGCGAGAGAAACTGAGACTCTGAAACAAGATGTCAGAAGGCCAAGTGGGAAGTCCAAACATGTGTTCATATTTATTTATTTACTTTCTTGTTGTTCCCTGCTGTGGGGAGCTGCAGTTACCCTAAACGTGTTCGCATTTCTTTGTGAAACTGGAGTGAACACGCTGGGACCTGATTTAGCGTTTTTAGCTGGGACTAACTAATTGTCACTGACTTTTTATAAACGCACAGGTGGTTTTATTTCTATTTTTGTTATACTGTTGGACGTAAGGTCAACATTTGCACTATGGACCGTGACACTGAAAACCGAAAAGCAAGAATACAATTTATTTTTTGGCTGCTGTACGTCTTATTTGACAGTTGTAAAATGTTGGCCCACAAGGTCTCGCTATAGGCCCATTATTATTTTCAATGTACATATCAATCAGTGCAGCCAGAATTCAGTGAGACAGTTACACAGAATAAAAGTACCTAAAGAAAACAAAAGTGGGCACCAAGTGTGTCCATGATGTAGCAACTTTTCCTAAACCAATAGTTAGACCATTAAGGACCAGTTTAGTTTTCCAGTTAGTACTTTTTCAAAGATTTCAGCAACAAAGCAAAGATAATGCAAATGTTCAATTAGATCTTTCCTTTTTTCCTTCTTCCTTTCTTTGTAATCTTGACATTTTACTAAGAATGCAAACCAAAAATCAAGAGGATTTTTTTCAGGATTTCTTTTTTTTTTTTTTTTACCGAAGTCGCTCCTCTTTTTGGGACAATCTCCACCTCCACACAACCCACTTTTTGCCAGAACTGTAGTCACGTAATGGAAGCACTCCATACTCTGTAAATCTATTACGTAAAGACGCCGCAATATCACGATATGGATGTTTTGTATCGTCTAAAAAATGATACCGGCATTATCGCGAACGATACGATACGGCAGAGCCCTGTGGTCAATATACTGCTGCTAAAACAGCCAATCTAACGGTGGCCCAAGTCTTTTGCACTGTACTGTACTGTATATGTCCAGTTGTCTCTGAGGTTTGATATAAACCCTACTGACTGCCTTGAAATGGGTCTCTATCGTTTTGTCCTGAGCAGTGGTTGGGGCTCAGGGCTACGGATCAACACCCCGTCTTTGGGGTGGGATATATGAAGGAAAAAAAGCTTCGTTTGCATTGTACACCAGTGTATTTGGCTCATGACAATAAAGCATGTAAAAATAAGCGTCCTTAAGTCTGTTATGGCGATAAGAAATGGGGGCGTTGAGATATGCTGGTATGGATTTACAGCATTTATCAAACACCCTGATTAGAACTTTATAACGTCAAAGTCAAAGAGTAACCCTTGATTTGCTGAGGCACACAACGCACATGCACGCCTGTTGAAATTCAGAATGGTCCTATGACATGAGGTACTTTTGACACGCTCTGTGGTGTCTGAGTAACAATGCAAAGGATCATTTATGAACAAATTGTATGGTTGCCTAGCTACCTGATAAGTGAGGCTATAAATTGGCAAAGTTTCTCTGAACTGTCTTTGGGAGGTGCTGTCATACTTTGACCCCGGAGCCTTATCGTGAAGCTTTTAAAGATAAGCAGACAAGGATGTAATAAATAAGCCATTGAAAAATAGAAAGCACACACACGCGCGCGCGCGCACACACACACAGATCAGAATCGAGTTCAGGTCTGGTGCGTTACATCAGTAATGGGCTTGAAGGGATCGAAACGACCAGACGCACGCATTTTACTTCTGGGTCTTGATGGGGCCGGCAAGTCGGCCTTGCTCTTCAAACTCAAATACGACCAGCACTTTCACACAGTCCCGACCATCGGGTTCAACGTCGAGATGCTGGAGGCCAGGCAAAACAGGAGGAAAATCAGCCTGACCATATGGGATGTAGGAGGCCAGGAAAACATGAGACCCTACTGGGTGGATTTCTACCAGGACACGGCCGGGCTCCTGTTCGCCGTGGACTGTTCTGACGGCGGACGCCTGGACGAGGCCAAGCGCGAACTGGAGCGCATGCTTAAGAACGAATACCTTAAGGAACTTCCTTTGGTCATTCTGGCCAACAAACAGGACAAGGAAGAAGCCCTGACAGCCACGGAGCTGACCGAGAAGTTCAACCTGAGGATGCTGTGCAGCGACAGAGACTGGTTTGTTCAGCCGTGTTCGGTGGTGACCGGTGCAGGGCTTAGCGATGGCTTTAGGAGGATGGCCCTCTTTGTAAAAACCGCCTCGGATGGCAACATTAAAGAGACAGTGAAGTTTTTGGGCAAGTCCGTAAAGATTGTTTAAGCCTCACGATCTGGTCATTGAGAAACGACGACAGAACCGTGGCTTATAATACACACGAGAGTAGGTGGGTTTACATAAATGGACGCTTTTCGTGTTCAGGGTTCCTTCCAGGGCTGAGTCGGGTTGGCTGGAAGATCAGGAACTGATGGGGTAATGCTTTAGGGATTCATTGCTGGAACTGGATGGAGCACAGAGAGCATCGTTTCCGTTGCCACCGATCAAACACCGTGAATCGGAAGGGTTTTACTGTCGAGCTTTATGGTCCAAGCGTCACAAGAATCTTCATTCTGATCCTTGAAAAGTACAATTAACGATCATGTCTAAACGAAGCAAAATCTTGCAGCGAGAAAGTCATTAAGCAGATGGTTTAAAATATCAGTCCGGAGTCTCTCCCAGCTTGTCATTCACACCAGTGACCAGTGACGTTTCCAGTGCTGAGATATCTGTATTAAAAAATGTTTACATTCTCTATATGTTAGAATGAACAGCAAACGTGTTAATGTGTGCAACGCCAACGTGAATTCTATATTCTGTGATGTAATGGCAATTTAACTTTATTTACATGGTTTATTTATTTAATATCGTATAATTTAAGTCGACTGTTGCAATAAAATCAAACTTAATATAAATATCTTCGAAACACAATTATTGTAAGCGTTTTATTTATGCCATTTAGCAAACACCCTTGCCCAGACCGACGTACAACTGATACACCAATTATGGGTTAAGGGTCTTAATCAAGGACCCAAGTGTGTCCTCAGTGACCCTTGAGAGCTATACTGGTGGGGCCTTAGCTCCTAACCAAACCGGACCGGTCTCGGGATAGAGACCATACGAAACTCAGCACATGGCCTTTCAGGTTGGGGGCTGGACGTAGGGCTAACATCCCTGCTCTGTAAAAAACAATAGCTTGTTATGGACGCCACAGCGCAGCCTTGTGTCCCAAAAGGTACCAAGATTAAGCAAGCAAGTCGAGGACCCAACAGTAGAAGCTTGGCAGAGGTGAGATTTAAACCTTGGACGTTTTGGTCCATAGACATGTACCTTAACTGCTAGGCTTCCTAAAAAGTGAGAATGGTGTGGAACATCCTATGTTTGGATGCTAAGGTTTCCTTTGAAATGAGGAGAAAACCTATCGTTTAGTGTTAACAGTTATACATTTGAGTCTTGACAACAGCTGGAGGCAACTGGAGACAATTGAAGGTCGTCTCAGGAGCACAGGGTACAAGACAGGAATGCAGCCTGTCCATTGCTGGACATCCCACAGTCCCATACCAAAAAAACATTTATCCTATTAACCCTGTTTTTTGCTGTGAAAATGCAGCACAGCCGACATAAGAACACAAGAGAAACAACTCAATAAGGAAATAGTTCCCGGTTTTCTTACGATAATATCGGAGAATTTCTTGAGTTATTTTCGAGAATTGCATTTTACGAACTTCTTAAAGAGTTTGTCTTAATGCTCTTTTTCTTAAGAAAGCTTACCCAAATCCAACCCCTGGTTCTTAAACCAAAGAAAGAAAATCGTTTCTCATCGCAACTAATAATGAGTCATAACGACGAGTCACGTGACCTTGACTGACTGATTGGATGACTGCACGACTGACCAGATGTTCCTAATAAAGTGTCACATACTGCGGGAACAAACGTTAGCACTGTCTTGCCTATCGGTTAGGGTATCTCCCCTGCTTTAGACAGGACAGCATGCCTCCTCCAGGGCCGACATACACTTGACGTTCTGGAAAGCAGCCTCCCCTTGTGGACGTTTTTAAATCTTTTGTACCGCCGCAGATTCATCACTGGACTAACGGGATTTGGGGCTGATCAGTAAAGCGAAGGCGAGTGTTTACACCGTCCAAAAACATGCGTTTTGGGTTAAATGGTGTCTCTAAAGTGCCCCTTATTGTGTGTGCCCTCTGATGGATTGGCACCCGGTCTAGGGTTGTTCCTGCCCTTGCGCCCGGTTGCCGGGTGGGCACTGGCTGAAAAAAGCAGGGTTTAAGCTAGTAGGGGTTTAACGATACAGTCTGTTCGCGGTTCGATTCAATATAGAGTTCAGATAAGACCAATAAGATGAAACCATGGTAAAGGGTAAACAATGGAAATCAAATCTTAGTTGTGCATGTTTAATAAAAAAAACAGCCTAGTGACTTCGAAACAAGAGGAAATTACAACAAACAGGGCGTTTAAAACCGTAAATTAAACGCTCTTCTGCCATTGTCAGAGGAGCCGCAGAACTTTAGTTAGAGGCCTATAAAAGTTGAAAGTTTACATAACGGATCTCAATGACCACTGGCACACCTTTAACAGTAATAAACTTCCTCCGTTCTTACCTTTTATTACAACAAATGAATATATAAATGCTACTCTGGCCATAAACACACATTTTCATATGATTTCAGGCAACTTGCACAAACCGAGGTTGCCAATTACTTTGGCTAGAATGAACTCGTTCTCACCCCATGTTTGTTTAACAAAATATTTTACGTAAGAGAAATCGCTGCGACCTCCTTTACCCAAGTTCGGGGTAGCAGTATAGCTCAGTATAGCAGTATAGTACTCAGTATTCAGTATAATGGTTCTCCTGATCTATCACAGCTCAGGTAGTGGAAAATGTTTTGCTTAGACCATCCCTAATCTCCGGAGTGGCCCCCACACTCCGTGGGCATGGGGTCTTCTGAGTTGCATCGGTGAGACGGTGAGCAGGTACCCGTTTTCGCCTTCCGGTCAGGGTAACCTATAGAGACGATTAGCTATGGCTGAGGGAGGGATGATCAACGCAGTGTAATAAAGTGAGGAAACGGTGCAGCACTGTGGTATAAATCAATGGTTTATTCGGTACAAAAAGCCTAAGGCTGACAAGATAGAAAAGAAGCACATGGTTTTAAAAAAACAAAAGGCACAATAAATTACAGATCTTCCACCATTTTGCCACGTGAACTTTTCTCCCGCCGACAGAAGTACAGCGTTTACGGCTACTTAAGGCTTGCTAGTTTGAGGTCTTCGTTCACCTGGCAGTAAGACTTCCAAGCTCCGAGATTCTTTACGCAGGCAATTTTCTGAAATTGATATTTCAATGAATGCCTAATCCAGAACACTTGAGGAATCCAGTGTAATGTGAGTAATTCTAGGGCATCATAATGTGGTCCTGGTTTACTAGTGGAAGAGCTAGGCATTACAGTTGGCTTTAACGAGTTATGGCAGTGGTTTGTCTTTCTCCGGACGTTGAGACATCACAGGAAACGGCGAGAGACCTGGAACGAGAGCGAAAGGTACATTCAGCCAAGCATCTGGTCCTGTCTCTAAAAATATTGATAAATAGCGATACAATCACGAAAGCGCTTGAAGAACGGATTTCCACATGAAACCAGGGTTTCCAGGCAGAACAATGTTCAGAGCATCACGCCCCCTCCACCAGCTCATGGCTTACAGTACAACCTGGGACCATCGCGTCCCCCAGGCAACCACAGCACACGCACCGGGCCATACAAGTGACTCACCGGACCTTCTTCCAGTCCAGTCCAGTGCCTGGTTGCATAAAACGTGTCCTTAAGATAAAACTCAAGGTAACACTTGAGTTAACTAGATTTTCTCTTACCCAAGGGATCTACACAAGTGTGTTTCATAAAATACCCCATGTTTCACTTAACCAATGGAAAAGGTTATTACTAGTAGTGACTGAGGTTTAACAAAATTACACTGTTTTCAGTGGGGGAACACGGCCAGGAGAAAATAAGCAAATAAAACTGAAAGAGAGTCAGAATAATGACAAAACAACTATAGTGAATTCCGGTTCATTGGAACACCGGTTAATGGGAGCAGCCGCTTATTGGGACCGAATCCTAAAGTACCGAAACAAATCCTATTATATACCTGTAAT
>JAUZST010014735.1:0-10495 GCA_034779995.1 Parotocinclus haroldoi
ACACACACACACACACACACACACACACACACACACACACACACACACACACACACACACACACACACTTTTGAATCCGGCCCTAATGCCTGACCTGACCTTACAGGTAAACATTACGGTTACATTGCGTACCTGCCGTGGTGCTCGTGGGCGGAGCTAGAGACACGCCCTTCCAGCCTCTCGGACCGTGAGCTGGAGACAGCGAGCACTCTGGACTCCTCCCCTTTCCGCTCGTTCCGACTTGAGGCGTTTGTGTCAGAGTGGGCGACTTGAGGGCGGAGAGAGGGCGGCTCTGAGTAAACATAGTAAGGAAGATCAGATTTATTCATTCGTGATGTTAGGAACTGTGTGTGTGTGTGTGTGTGTGTGTGTGTGTGTGTGAGACGCACCAACTGCGACCGATCGGAGCTTCTCCAGCACCCCGTGTAACCTGGAAGACAGATTCACACACATTAAGCTCAGCTCTCCTCTCCGGGGGCGGTGAGGCAACACCAGGGTTGCCAGATCCCACCAGAGACAAGCAAACAGGTCTGTACAGCCTGTGTGCATTACTGGTCGTACCAAACTGTGAACTTGACAGTGTTGTTGCCCAGAAACAGTGAGAGATCGTCCGCCATCTGCTGGGCGCTCTTCTTATTGGCCACCATGACCATGATGTAATCGGGAAGCTCGTCGTCTACGAAGGAAGCCCAGATTTCGTAAACAGGGGCCGTCTCGCCCACCCGAAATGCCCTCTTTAGACCCAATACTCACCCACGTACGCTCCCAGCTCCTGCAGCTTCCCCTTAATGGCCGCCTGAAACACAAACACAACGGATCATAACAACAGCCTGGGAAACTCCCAGGCAACTAAAGGTCTCTGTGTCTCTCCCTCTCTCTCTCACACTCACTCACACACTCACACTCACACACTCACACTCACACACACACACACAAATGTATGTCACCTTTTGTTTTCACACTGACTAGTTAAAACCCGAGTTCATCCTGGCCTAGCGTTCGACCGTTATTCTGCCTGACGTCACTGTGACGTCTGGTTTCAGTGAGTGTGCGGGGAACCGTGTTTGTCTGTTTATTTTTTGTATTGATTGATTGATTGACTGACTGACTGACTGACTGAAGCATACATCGCGATAAAGCCCTGCTCCTTCTGAGAGGCTCAGCCCTAAACTTTGGAGCTCAGAGCTCACCAGCTAGGTTAGCGAACCGCTCAGATGACTGACTACGCTAAGCTAACATGTTTAGTCGCCGATTCAGAGGACTCACCCGTATTTTCTTGCTGATTTCCGTCCCGATTTCCATCCTTGGCCCAATTACAGATCCCAAGAAACCTCTACGTTGTAACACCAAACCTAACACGGCCGCGAAACCGACTAAATAAAGGTGCCCAACAACTGAGCCGCGCTCCTTCAGCAGTACGGCCTAATGGTGGGTCGCAACGCGCGTGCGCACAGCTTACCCTCGGTCTCGGTTGGTTTGTTTGGGTCGAAGGACGCTACCATTTCTCTCCCCCTCCTCCCCTCCCCCGCACAGGATGGTACGATCCGTATGTAACTGAAAGTGCTGCTCAATGACGAGCTTTAAAACGTCATCGATCGGTACTTTAGTTAACGATTTCTGTATCGTTAGTAAAATCGGAGCCTAGGTTATAAATATTGGTAAGTGAATATTGATTGAAGTGTTCGTAACGGTTAAGGTGCGCGCGCCGGGCACGAGCCCTCTCTCTCTCTCTCTCTCTCTCTCTCTCTCTCTCTCTCTCTCTCTCTCTCTGTTGACGAGCAAAACGGCGATTTTATGACCGGTTAGCGACGGCGAAGCATCGTTATCGAGTAATTGCACGATAATCTAACGTTGAAGCTAAATAGAAATAAACAAGTCAGCCGTACGGACTTACACAGGGACGTTACTAGGAGTCGAGCGCGTGCTACGTGTGAACTGTGGTTCTGTTATTGATATATAATCGTGTGTTTTTGTGCATTTTACACGGTTAGGGTGTTTATAATTCATTTCTGAATCTTTCAGTGTGTTATTCTGTATTTTGGGGCGTCACTGGACCTATAAGGACGTCAATATGGAACCCGGGCTGTATTTTGGGGGTGTTTACGTGCTGGTGAATTAATTTCAAGTAAAAACTATTTTACGTAAGATATTTCCTAAAAAAAGTGAACGTCTTGTATCGAGGCTGAGGCACGGACGATCCTCTCTTTAGCCAGCCACATTAGGAGCAGGATTAAAAACCCTTTCGAACGCGAGGAATTTAAACATAAGACCTATTTTAAAAACAATAAATGCTGCTGAATCTCAAACTACAGTTACCGGGGAACGTTTTAGCCAAAACAAACCGTTCTTTTGCACTGGGATCTTCTTCTAAACTCCATTCAAAGAGGTACTGGACTATGGCCCAGAAGGTCCACGGTTCAAATCCCACCTCTGGCAAGCTACCAGTTAGGATATGGCTTTAAAAAGAATTCCTTAAAACAGATCCAGAGTCCGAGGGTCGGGCCTTAAACTTAGGATTCAGATTTCTGCTTCGTTAGGATTAAATTAAATAAATTTTAAAAAAGTAACGTAAATGGAACAAGCAAAATGAGCGGGTTTGTTTTGAAATGTGGTCAGTTGGGAAAAATATGAAGTTACAGAAGGTATCCAGTGCACAATGTCCTGTGTGTGTGTGTGTGTGTGTGCGTGCTTACAGAGGGGCGATGAGCTCTTTAGGGAGGAACGGTTTGGTTGGACTGGGGGTCGGCGTCACCCTCAGCACGGGTTTAATCGCCTTCCTGCTGATTAAGGAGCTGGTGAAGCGGAGAAGTCGATCCCTGCTGGTGGAGAGCGGCGCCGGAGGGTTCGGTACGGGGCGAGCGCCTGTGGAGGGGCAGAGAAATCG
The DNA here is from genome assembly GCA_034779995.1 of Parotocinclus haroldoi. Lineage (NCBI taxonomy): Eukaryota > Metazoa > Chordata > Actinopteri > Siluriformes > Loricariidae > Parotocinclus > Parotocinclus haroldoi. The sequence goes on from JAUZST010014735.1 coordinate 2,885, forward strand.
GGGCCTGGATGGCCGAGGTTAGGAAATATTACAAACGTTGATTATGTGCAGGTTTAGGATTTGTCCTGAGTGTGTGTGTGTGTGTGTGTGTGTGTAAGCTGCAGCGTTGACTCCAGAGCAGCACGCCGAGTTACGGAACACCCTGGACCAGGTGATGCTCAGCGTCTCGACCCTGCGTGCCGAAGTGGCCGAGCTGAGGAGCGGCCTGAGGGAGATCGCCAGCAGCATCGTGGAGGACGTCAGGTCAGGATCGCTGCCGGATAATAATAATAATAATGGTTACTTATAGCCCAGATCCGAGATAAATGAGTCGCCAGGGACCTGCAGAAGGACATGCCTCATGCCTTGAGTAGCAGTTACCGTCCGGTCAGCCTCAGGACAGAACTCGCGAGAGCAGGTGCTGCCTGATCAAACCAAGGGCGACAGTGGCAAGGGAAAGTGGCAAAATGCCATGACAGAGGCTCAAAAGGCGTGGCTTAGGTGCTATAAATGTGTACGTTGGCGGAGATCAGGGAACCGAGAGCAGAGGTCAGCTTTTCTTCTCTCAGGCTTAGGCTCGTGTTTCAGAATTCCACCAGAGGGCGCTGTTTTTGTGCATTTCCTGCTGCTGGGGCGCAAGAGACTCTGTTTTCTGTCCGAGCAGGAAGGGAGTGGAGGAGGCCCAGAGGACGCGGCGGCGGCGTCATTTCATTTCGAGGGAGCGTTCAGACTCCATGAGCTCCAGCTCCGTCTACTTTACTGCCAGCAACGGGACCAGCAGCCGCAGCGAGGCCGGGTACGTCCCGCCAGCCGAGCCAACGCTACTTTTTTTGACCCTTTAAGCCTCCCATAATATGGAAGGACCCAGTTATTGATGTATGGTAATCCAAACAGGTGTGTGTGTGTGTGTGTGTGTGTGTGTGTGAAACCTCGCAGGTACACGACGGCTTATTCTACTGCCGAGTCTGACTACACGGACCGGGAGACGGACCGAGACGAGGAGTGTGAGGAGGACGACGGTAAACCTAATCCTTCCTGCAGTTTGTTTTAGTATTTTGTCATCATTTCGTCATTCGACTGTTGGTTTTAGGAACAGATTTACAAATGCGTAAGCGAATAAAATGTATTACAGGATGTTCTACAGAAACTCCTAACACTCGTTGAATATAAATGAATCAATACAAAACCGGTAATGTTGTTTTGAAAATCCACCAGAGGGCGCTCTCTCTTACACGCGCTGTCCCAACACTGCAAATCAGCGCCACCTGGCGCCTTGGTTTTGAAACAGCGTAAAAAAAATGATTCGTTAAACTTGCACTTGGCTGTAGTTTGTAGAAAATAGGACTGAGGCAGTAATTAAGGTGTAATTAATGAATGAAGTATTAATTAAGGGCTGGTGTGTTAACAGACGAGGAAGAGGAGCAGAGCTGCGTTACGGTTCTCACCCTGCGGCCGGACGAACCGCAGTCCGAGGAAGACGACCTGGACGCTGACGAAGGAAAAGAGACGGTGATGGTGAGCACCGAACTCGCCCATCTACTGACCCAGTGTGACCTGCTGCACGCCGGGGATTCTGGGAAAAAGGCTGAAGGATTTGAACTGCTCAGAGAAAATAAGCCATTGGTGAGAATGATAAGAAATATAAACATAAATATAAATAATAATATTGAACAAATAAGTATCAACCAGTTACATATAAAAATAATAACGCTAACGTAAATGAGTATTAATGCAAAATAATAACGGTGAATAATAATATAAACCACTGGTGAGAATAAATCACTAAATAATAATAATAATAATAATAATAATGATAAATCAAATAATGTAAATGTAAAAATAATTTTAAAAAATGTATAACCATCAATAAACACGAACCATTTTTATCATTTTTATCATTACATTAATATCAACAAGTGAAATATTAAAATAATAACAAATGTACATTTAATACTCATGGAAATAAGTATTAAAACAAAATAATAGTAAATAATAAAATGTAATAACAAAAATAATATTAACGGTAACGATATCAATAATATGAAATATGAAATTAATCATATTTGAATAAAACATTATTAAAACTAACAGTAACGTGTTATATATTAGGTGATAATTAATAACCGTCATAAACAAATATGGACAAAAATATAAAATAAAAAAAAATGTCGAGTGCGAATTATTTCATCATTTTTATGTTAATGCTATTAAAAAGATGCACAACATGTTGTAATAATACATTTAATAAAGAAAAATAAATAAATAATATTGCTATTGATACTTTACTGTCAATATTGATTTTTTAAATAGTAAATGTATTATTATTTTAAGAGAACGTTTTATGTGAAGCATCTTTTTCATAATACTGAATAAATAGGAATGAAAGTATCGAGTGCGGATTATAATTCTTTTTTTTACACTATTAAAAGGATGCTTAGTATTAAACGTGTTGCAATAGTTATAATAATAATAGAAAAAAATCTATGATATTGACTAGTAAACTTAATAACAATACAGGTAAATGATAATATGAATTATAACGTTAGGAAATAAGTCATATTAGCATATATATATATATATATTTCATTATTTTATTATATAATATTTTTTATAGTTAGATTAATATTGTTGATGTCAGTAATGCGATGTTACTGTAATAAATAGTTAACAACCTTTTATCTCTGTGTGTGTGTGTGTGTGTGTGTGTGTGTGTGTAGTATGGTGATAATGCAGAGTTTCTTTGGCGATTGGCCCGAGCTTACAACGACATGTGTGAGAACGCAGAGGATGAAGAGGATAGGAGACTTTACGCAGAGCAAGGCAGACACACACACACACACACACACACACACACACACACACACACACACCATCTGTAGGTTTGATCAGAGCAGATTCTCATGAGCTGATGTGATGCTGCAGGTCGGGACGAGGCGGAGGAAGCGCTGCACAGGAACGGCCTCAATGCTGACTGTTATAAATGGTAACACACACACACACACACACACACACACACACACACACAGAGTGTTTCCGAGCGCTTAATAATCTGATCTTATTCAGATCTGGGTGATGGCCATATATTTAGGGCGCACTCCGATCTGGAAACCAGATGACGAATTCCCATAAAGAGCGGCTGGATTTTACCCCAGTAGTCCGATTACTCGTTGCATTGCCGATTACCGGTCACCTTACAACAATCGGAGTTTCACGTCTGCACACGTGCACGAGCGCTCCCTCGTCTGCCCATTTCCGTTCATAAAGACTCGTCTTTGTCCGGCCTCTTTTCCGTTGGGTTTTCAGTGCTTTTTTACTTTCTCGCTGGATCTGGCAACCAGATCCGTAATTAAACGCGGCACCGGATTCACGGTTTCCGATCACTCAAGCGCGTGTTCACTCGGATCGGATTACCTTTCTTTGCAAAATGTGTCAACGGTTCCTGGCGCTGTCTCTAAGCTCTGTGTGTGTGTGTGTGTGTGTGTGTGTGTGTGTTAGGTTTGCGGTGTTGACGGGTCAGATGTCGCACTGTGAGAGCATGCACAGTAAACTAAAGAGCAGCCACATTCTCAAGGTGAGCGCATAGAAAATGAGGACCGAATTCTGATTGGAACATTGTCCTCATGGTTTAAGGGGTGTGGGTGTGTGTGTGTGTGTGTGTGTGTGTGTGTGTGTGTGATCGTTCTGCAGGAGCATTTGGATCGAGCGTTGGCACTCGGGGACGACGACCCCATGTGTTTCTACCTGCTGGGCCGCTGGTGCTTCGAGGTTTGATAACCAAATAGCCGTATAACCAAATCTGAACCTGTTAGAACCTGAACTGGAGCCTGATTCTGTGTGTGTGTGTGTGTGTGTGTGTGTGTGTGTAGATGAGCAGGTTATCGTGGCTGGAGCAGAAAGCAGCAGCTGCTCTATACGAGAAGCCTCCGTGTTCCTCTCTACACCTGGCTCTGGAGAACTTCCTCAAGGTCTCGTCCCCTCACACCCAGAACATCCACTATGAGAACAGACTGTACATTAGCCCTCTAATAGATCTCTTTTTATATATATATATATATATAGGTATAGTTATAATCAGGTTCTATCCAGTGTGTGTGTGTGGTTTCAATATCAGTGTTTAGTGATGTGAGAGAATCAGGATTCCAGAACCCAAACCCAGTGCCGGAGCTGAAAGGAACCAGTTTGTACTGGTGAGTTGGAACCTGGATTCTGTTCTCTGACTTAATGTTTTGGTTCATAAAGGCTGAGGAGCTGAACCCAGGATTCTCCAGATCAGTTCGACTCTACATAGCCAAGGTAACAAATAAAGAAATAAATACGTTTATTAATAGTAATAATCATAATAATAACAACAGTCATTTTAATCAAAAAATAGGAATAATAATCTAACCCTAATTATTTTACCACAAATATCAATAATCAAATTATTGCATCAAAAAATATGTAATATAAGGCTAATTATTTTATCACAAATATTTTTCAAATCATTTTATCAAAAACATTTAATAACCTAACCCCAATTTGATCACAAATATTAATAATCGAATTATTTGATCAGAAATATTTAATAATAATCTAACTAATTATTTTATCAGAAATAATAATAATAATAATAATAATCAAACCCTAATAATAATACCAAAAATCTAACCATAATAATACATATTAATAATCTAGCCCTAATAACATTAATATAACAGAAATAAGTAACAATAATATTAATAACGATTACAAATACACAGTACAACCAGATTAACAACGTTAAATCATATAACACTAATAATGATATTTATTAATAACGCTAATAATATATATGACATGGTTTTAGACACGCCCATAAGTGCCTTTCCCATAAAATGACTAATAAAAAATGTAGCCTAAAAGTTTAAAAAAAAGAAAAATGCATTTTACTATCCATAAAAAAGCAAATGTCAATAAAATTGTAGCAGCAGAGATACATTAATAACAATAGAACAAAAGGTATAATAATAATAAAGAAGCTTAGGAGCTTTTAGAACTTAGAACATAGTTCTATTCACAGTAATAATATTGTGAAATAGGAATACATCCATATGTCTAATGATATTCTGAACAGAAATTATGCATTATTAATTTAAATAATAATGAATGAAGTCAGTAAAGTTGTGGCACCTTAGGAAAAATCCCTTCTGCTTTTTAGTGTCACAAGGAGCTGGGGAACCAATCGGAGGCGAGGAACTGGGCGGAGCTAGCACTGAACACGACCAGCCACGTCAAACAGGTACGCGCTGAGCTTCAGCAGGGTGTGAGCTCAGTGATTTTGACCATGCACAGACTGTTGTTGAAAGGCTAGGGCTGACTTTCGCTCTCGTCCAACAGGAGGCGGGGATCTCCAGGCTGGAGGCGGAGCTACAGGCTTTGATTGACGTTCAGTAACGAGGCACCGAGAGACCGACCCGTGGTTGGAACCGTTCCTCTTAAACCGTGACCATTAGTCCATTAAGCTACGTGTGTGTGTGTGACTTTTGAATCGGATCATTCCAACTTATTTCTAAACATCTCACACACACACACCCCTTTATCTAGAAGTACTATCTAACGCGCTAATGTGGTTTGTTTTGTGAAGGACAAAGTTTCTCATTATTTTTTGGACAGGGGTGTAAGGACGGCCCGTATCTGTCACCATTATCAGTTTTACGTTCAATTAAAGACATTCCTTTTTAATTGGTACAAGTTTAAACAACTCACTGCAATCAGGAACATTTTTTTTTTTTATAAACTAAACTTCACTCACAGTTTGGCAGCGCCTGATCTCTGGTCTGTGTGTTTCGCTTGACGAACAGAAATAAACACGGGAAATGTCTAACGTTTGCGGTTAGTTCTTTAATCCCAAATCCAGCTATCACGGCTATAACGGCTATAACGGGGCAGTGGAATAACACACAGACCCCACGCAGGCGTCTGACGGTGGCAAATAATAAAACTTTTAATGACTTTATATACAGAAAGAAAGAGATGATAATCAAACAGAAATGCAGAACAATACCAAAGATGCTACGGTTAAGGATCACCCGGTAATTACATCACCTGCAGGTGGCGCCGTACCTCCGACCTTTCACTGATCCACAGTTCCGGCACAGTGCAGTCTTAGGGTTCAGCCTACAGGGGGCACTGAAGTCTGATGTGATAGTCCCGGCGTGAAGTCCCGGCGTGAAGTCCCTGTGTGTGTGTGTGTGTGTGTGTGTGTGTGTGTGTGTGTTCGTGTTCGTTCAGTCTTGCATGTGTTCATGTCCTGGTTCTCTCAGTCTTTGGCGTCTCCCACTCCGTCTGCGTTAATGGCGAACATGGCCTCGGCCTCGGGTAAGCAGGGCGAGTCGTAGATCTTACAGATGCGGGTCTCACCTCGACCCTTACGCAGGTACAGCCTTGGAGAACGAAAAAAAAAAACAATGCTCACTAAAACCACCTGCTCTGGAATGGACACTATGTAACAAATACGGTGTGGTTTGGGACACCCCCACAGCGAGCCGACGATGGGAACATGGCCCACACTGGACTGAAACCGTCAATAAGAGGGTGTGGTTAAGGACACGTCCAGAGTGACCTGATGATGGAATTAATGTCCAACATGTAGTGAATAAAATGAGTGGTTTGGAACACGCCCAATAACTTTACAGTAATGTTTAGGTGACCCATGTTGATTACAGTGTGTGGTTTGAGACACGCCCATAGTGGACTAATGTAATATATATGACATGCGGTTTGAGACACGCCCATAGTGGACTAATGTAATATATATATGGCGTGCAGTTTGGGACACGCCCATAGTGGACTAACAATGAATATGGTGTGTGGTTTGGGACACGCCCATAGTGGACTAATGTAATATATATGGCGTGCGGTTTGGGACACGCCCATAGTGGACTAACAATGAATATGGTGTGTGGTTTGAGACACGCCCATAGCGGACACTGATCGTGTGTGTGTGTGTGTGTGTGTGTGTGTGTGTGTGTGGGGGAGATCTCGTACCTGGTGGTGGAGGCGTGGGCCAGGATGTTCCCTCCTATAGGTTTTTTGGGATCTGCAGAGAACATGGCTGCACCGTCCACCTGAGCCACCACCTGATTAGTGATGACCACCGCGACCCCGAACTACACAAACACATACCGACCATGAGGAGGCGCTAAAGAGCCACATAAGCAGACGCTAGGTTAGCGCTCGTACCTCGTCGGCCAGGCGCAGCAGCATGCGCAGGAAGCGTCCCAAATGGCACTGCCGGGCCGAGAGCTCGCCCCGCCCCGAATAATCGGTCCTGTAGAGGGCGGTGGCGCTGTCCACGATCAGCAGAGCGTACCTGAGATAGAGAACGAGGTCGATGGGATGCAAACTGATACGAGATCTGATTCATAAGTGTGTGTGTGTGTGTGTGTGTGTGTTAGTTACCTGGACTCTGCCATCATAGCTGAAGCTTGGTAGAGCAGCTGAGTCTGATGATCAGTGTTAAAAGCTCGAGCGTAAGCGACATTATCCAAAACATCACTGCCAACCAGCCCGTACCTAAACCCATAGGAAGAGATAAACACACACACACAGACACACACAGACACACACAGACACACACAGACACACACAGACACACACACACACACACACACA
>JAUZST010014736.1:0-10494 GCA_034779995.1 Parotocinclus haroldoi
GGGGGGGGGGGGGGGTGTTATTTTTATTTGATTTTTGGATGGGTAAGTCCTGCCACACAGCAGCACAATGGCAAACAGGGGCTAAATTATGCCAGTGTGAGTAATAGAGACTGGTTACTGCATATGCTATGTTATGTCTCCAGTTTGCACTCATTAGACCCAGAATATCTTGTGCAGATTCTGTGTTCACTCCCCTTATTTGAGATTCTGCTCTACTTAACACAAGTTGGCAGAGAAGAATGTATAAATACAGTAATGCCACTCGGGTTTGCCATATGATTTTCTGTTTTATAGTGGAGGCAAAATACGACTTCTAAAAGTAATTTGTGAAAATGTTAGCAATCTATGGTACAACACGACTTGATAAGGTCATTTTTAGGCTACAATTTGATTACTCGCATATATCGTTTCTGATCAGCACTCCATTGAATGCATGCTTTAATGTGTAGTTAATGCATCAGTGATTTCACAAGCCCATTTCCTCTTGCTTTCATATTTTCCTCCAAGGCTGGCAGGGTAGCAGCGCACACTGTCATTTTTGTAGAAGTTAAGTGCTCTGCACTGTACGCACTTCACTTGCTTATTTGGAGGTTATGTAATAGTTCTTATTTCAGTTATGGGCGCTGCTTGGTCTGCAGTGTGCATGATTTTAGTTTGCTGTCTTTGGTAGAAATAAGAGGGAGGATGGGGAAAGCCTCACATCAGGGAGCCTGTGATAGTTTATGGTTATGGAGCATCACATTCCACTTGAAATGATAATGCTGCGAATGCAGATGGCCAGGAACCGAAGCCTGATTCCCCTCGGGACGTGGAGGAGAACAGACTGAGGAAATAAATGACACAATAAAGATAAATACAAAGGCACCTTTCTATCTGTTGTTCCACTTTCAAAGACGGTAGTGCCAGGCAGGCTGTTTCTCAAAGGAAAAAAAAAAAAGACTCAGTTATGGAATGTGTGCAGTGGAGAGTGATGCTTACTGATTGTCTTAATACTTTAAACTCCAGCATTAGTGTGCAGAAGGGTAAGTCTGCCACTTTGTAAACATTTCCACATGAGCGGACGCTGCGCCACACCGAAACGATAAAACCCCAGGTCGAACAAGACGATAAAGCAACTGCTTCGCCAGATTAAAAAGTGGGCTGTCTGCCAGCTTGGCAGCGTCACGTGGATTATTTATAATGGGTGCCAAAAAATGCAAATCATGCAATTACAAGGCTTGAAGCCATAACAGCAAAATTAATACCTTCTGCAAATGCTGACTTAAATAAGTAAATTACAAGCGGCAAGTGGCACCAGAATGAGACTTCGCATAGTTGCATATTACCCAGATGTGTAATCCATGTCATGCTGAGTCTTTGGGCAAAGCCTGAGTCTTTCCTTTCACACCCAGATAAAGCCGTGTAAATAATCAGTCTCATGTGCATGCTGCAGTTACATTGCTGTTTATATAGTAGAATCAAACTAGTACGTGGTACAAATGTACATATGAAACAGTGAAAATTAGTTATAATTCACATCCCAAAACATTCTCATACACATTATTGTCCACTGTTGTTTATTTGATTAAATACTTGTTTGCTCAAATCATTACTCAGGCCATCATTCCTGCTAAGGTTTTTCAGTCAGTCACTGATTTTTTATGCCTAGCAAGTTGAATTACCAATTATTAATTGTTTTGTGACATGATGGCACTTCTCAGAATGTACAGTGTCCAAAGGGGAATGTAATTGCTTGCGGATGTTTACATCACTATTATTCTTTATAATTATTTAGGAATTTCATTATGGGATATGACATTTCGAAATGTCCCCTAATTTTCGTGAGTAGTATATATCCCAGTTGAGGCGTATACATGAACTTTATCTGTTCTAAATTATTAACATGCTTGTTAACTGCCACATGTAAATGTGGCCAACGAGGCCTGAAAATACAGCTGTTTGGTATTAATAAACCAGCTGTGTTAATATTGATTTCTTATTTGCTGAGCAAAAGAAGAATTGTCAAAATAGGCCGGCGGGATTTACATTAGACATTAGAAAACTGTTCGAAGATTGACTTGTCTAATCACAATCAGGAATAAACATGGGGAGCATGTCTTTGGAACATACTTCATGAATTTGGAAGATCACATTCAAATAAATAAATAAATATACAAAAACTACTCAGAATTCTTGGGTGTCTGCAAAACTAGCAGTTATTTTTCGGGACGATCTAGAATTTATTAAGTGTTGTCCGATTAGAAGGCTCTTGCCACAAGATGGTGTGATAGTGCTTCCCCTGCTGCCTTATAAAAAGGCTCGCAGAGGCTATATTAGGGTAATGTACCTCCTGGCGAGAGATCATTGACTGCTAGAAATACCTTAGCAATGCACTTGAAGAAATTTGACCAGTTGACAGCTTTTGAGAAGAGGCACATCATTAGACTGTGAGAAGCGAGCTCCAGACAACCCAGGCAGACCACCAGTAGACTGTGTGATCCTCTGACAGGCAAAAGCAGTTCCCAGTTGTGTTGTTTACCATCCAGACACAGGTGGCACCTTCAGTACGCACCCCTGTCTCTGCCCGGACCATTTGCTAGTGCTTATTAGAAAGAACATTGCTAAGGATAATGCTCAGTCAAACACGGCAAGAGTTTCCCAGGGATGTCTCCACCTCCATATCCTGCCCCTTCACCCATACTTTGCAAATCAAGCATTTACGGGACCAACAGGGGTGCCAGCTGCAGGAACCTACAAGAATGCAGGATTTTACAGGCCCAGCTACTTCTGTGGGCAGTTTCGGTGCAGGATACCATATGGAAAATGAAAGCCTCCAATCCTAACCTTACCTCGTCTTGTAAGAGGCAAGAGGCATCCCAACAGGTTGCTAGAGCCCAATTTCAGGTGTACAGTCTTCCCCACCCAATAAATGTATCCTTGCGTTCTGATATTGTAATCATGTATACAGTATATATCATCTTTACACTTTGCACAGTGTAAACATATAAAGTTTTCCATCTCTGTGCATTTTTTGTCGATGAGTGCACTTGAACTGGAATATGAATTCATTCTAGAAAAATTAATCTTGATAACACTATAGTGGACATGTTCCAGTCAGGAACATTCATTCTGATCATGTAGATCATCTATAGTTATATAACTTCTATATCTGTAGCCATCATTAGGTGTAAAGCATAATGTTATACATCTTAGGAATGTATATTTAATAGACATTGTACATTTTAGGCCTGTCCCACATACACCTCTGTGCATAAAACCCAGATTCACATCAGGACATATTTGTATGCTTTTATATATTCTTGCTGGATTTTCACCATGCAAGCCAGTGCTTGCGTTAAAGCTAAAGGATATACCTGTGTAGCTAATCCCCTGGGTTTGTACATACAGTAGACTTCGATAGGAAGGGAAAATAAGATCTGGCATGGGCCATGCAAGATTAGGCTTATCTTTAATTGCATTGTATATGTGGATATCCGCTGTGACACTGACAAAACGGCTGCGCTTCTGCCTCCTAAATGAGCCAAGTTGAAGAAATGGGTGTTGTAGCAGGGTGTGTAAATAGCCATGGCTTCAAGCCTCGTGTTGCACAGTGATGAATAGGACGCTCTTGACTATAATGCTGTGTCCAGGTTTTGACCTTAAGATACTGCAGTCTGTGACTTGTCAATACATTCAGAATGTTCAGAGATTTCAGTTTTGTAAAGTGTTGCTAAGCAATATGGATTAACTGATTTGAGTTTATGGGTTAAATGGACTGATGTACTGTACTGACACGTCCGTGTTGGCATGCTACTTGTATGGCGCAAGTTTTTATTTAAAATGACAAATTAGATTCTGAAGACAGATAACAAAACTATTTACACACAACTTTCCTGCTTATAGCAATATTAATGGTAACTTCTGTCAAACTACATAAGCTAATACTACAGTATTATCTGGTGAATTTAGAGGTTTAGCATAGACAGGAAAAGATGGACTCGGTACCCAAATATTGCCAAAATAAGACACTGAGGGAGGCAGAAATATTCCAAATGGGGCAACTTGGTTTCAAGCAGAGAATAAACACTGAACAGGAATTTAGTCTACCGTGTTAGTGACCTTGTGATTGGAACAGGAAATCAATTGTTGTCAGTCTCTTTCCTAAATCAATCTTGAATATCTCCGAGAAAGGATAGCTCAGGATAGATTTTTTTTATGAAATATTATACATATAATACACACTGAATGAAAAAATATGTTTTGTTGGAAGATTTCTTGCTGGTAATCCCACTTTTGATGTATGAATAGTCTTTTCTGTGTAGTCTGTAATATTGTGTGACAATATTTTCCTGTTTATATTCATATTTTCTGTTGGTGTATACATCCAACTGAGCTGCGTAGTACTAAGGTTGATTCTGACACTTGTAGTAGCTGATCTACAAGAACATCAAATCATTTGCACTCAAGATGTCTGCCAGAGACAGACACGATGGGATTGCCTCGCAGATGGCATTGTCAGCATGAGTTATGTCTTATGGGAGGTTTTGGTTTGGAATATTTTAAACACTCATGCTGAGGTGACTGGGAAATTTTTCGGTGAATTAATGTTGCATAAAAAGAGATTTAAAAAACCTTCTTGAAAGATTCAAAGAATCATACAGTACATGACTGGCTGCATCATGTACATGTCCTTTCCTTGTCGGTGCAAATGAGCTTAATCATGCATGTACATGGACATCATATACAATGGGTTTCACATGTCCCTTCACCACAGGAAGGAGGCTGCTATGGATGGTGCTGCCAGGACTAACAACCCCCCCCCACCCCCCACCCCAAGTAATAAAACATGAATAAGGATAACAAATAAATTCTTAAAACAGTGGTGTTGGATTGCATGAGTTATATTTGAATGTTTTTATTAATTGGGTAAATATTTGTTAATGAATAGATTGGTCAGTCCCACTAATGATACCACCAACACTCCACATGATTTGCTTAACCCTGAAACACAAATCATTCCGACCATTAGGATTTACATGCTCTGTAATGCCTGGTAAAGCAAGGATGGTTTAATGGTTACACTGCTGCTGTACTGTACTGCACTGTTTTCTTTAGCACTCTGAAGTTAATTACTTTATATGAGTGTGTGTGGTGTGCAAATTTGTGTAACTGTCCTTAACCAAAATAATGTATTTAGATTTCTGAGGTTACGGTTATGTTTAGGCTTTCTTCAGTCGTGTGCTTCTGCAACAATGTGGCCGGTCTATTCGAGGCTATGGGTATCACCTGTAACCCGAAGGAGTGCCGCCTCTTCATAGACAGTTCATGCAAGAGCCTCAAAGCCGTGCTGCTTTACAATGGGAACAAGTATCCGTCTCTTCCTGTAGCTCACTGGGTGCACCTGAAAGAGGAATACACCAGTGTCAAGATGTTGCTAGGTACCTTGAAGTATGATGAGTATGGCTGGGAAGTTATCGGAGATTTCAAAATGGTGTCATTCCTGATGGGCTTCCAAGGTGGTTTTACAAAGTATCCTTGCTTTATTTGCCTTTGGGAAAGCCGGGATATTGAAGTGCACTACCACAAACGGGACTGACCACCACTACACATCAAGTTGGGGCTCATATGGTGTTTTTAGTCTGTCTGAGAAGATGCAAAGTCCACTGCTTCTATATGCATAACTTTCGTTGCCGTGGCATTTGTTTTAGACATAAGCAATTGGAATATAACACTAAAAAGCTGGAAACACAACTTGTGTTACATTTGTGTAATTAATTCTACACTTGCACCTAAGCCTAAACATAACCGTAACCTCAGTAATCTAAATTCAAGCAATGGAACTTGTTAGATGAAAGCGTCCAAGTCAGATCAAAGGAAGCGTCATCAAGTTTTTTCCAGCTTCTTCAGTCATCAAGATGGACTGTGCGTCTGTAACAATGTGGCCGGTCTATTCGAGGCTGGGGTGTAAGTGTAGAATTGATTACACAATGTAACGCAAGTTTTGTTTCCAGCTTTTTAGTGTTATATTCCAATTGCTTATGTCTAAAACAAATGAACACGGCAACGAAAGTTAGGCATTTTCACTATAGAAACAGTCGATTTTGCATCTTCTCAGTCAGACTAAGAACACTATATGCATTGCAAATTTACACAGATTGCCAAAAACTGTTCAGAAGTTTCAGTTTCACGAGTCAATCGTGAATTTAAGATCAATCATAATCTTCTATTTAAGTAGCATTGAGTAGCATTTATCCACTTACCTTCAAGAGTTTTCTTGCAGTGCTCATGAGGAACCCGTGGTTTGTCTTGGTCACCAACAGGCATGCCGAAGTATGCTTTGTAGGCTTCACACATCTTAGCAGATGCTTTCACAACGTACTTTTTCGCTCTTGTCTTTATAAATTGGCCACATGCGGAGCAAAATGTGTCTGCTGGATGTATGCAACTTCTTGATGCCGTCTAAATTGACTGAGTTGCTGAGTACTGTAAGGAAAAAGGAAACTTGATAAAAATGGCCAATCTTTATTCCATGCACTATCAAAGTACAAGAGTGTACTGAGGATTCAACTGAGCAAAACTGATCACCCGGTACCAGAATAACATACAATATATACATTTGAAAGTAGTGGTCCTTCCTAAACTCCTCCTGTAATGGGTGAAGTGTGAATACTGTCGTTATCACAATCTGAATAGATACTGAATTTACATCCGTCTGTCTAGGTCCGTCTCTCAGGAAGGGCTACAGTGGCCCTATATAACTGTATTTATACAGCTACGTACAATTCTGTACAGTCCCAGAAAGTTCTAGATAATTCTGATAGTTCTCACAATTCCAGAAGCTTCTTGAAGTCTCTTGAAATATCACGAATATTTTTAAAAATAGATGCATTTCAAAATATCACTGTGCTGACCACAAAAGCAATATTTACAGGGAATAATAACTTTTTGCTATTCGTTTAAGGCACAAACAATTAGGAAAACACACTGAACAACTGGGAGCATTTTTTTAATTGTTACATTGTGTTATGCTACTGTGATTTTGAATGCCATTTGGGAATAGGCAGAAGAAAAGCACCCCAAACACACACACACACACACACATGCACACACGCACACAAAATATATTCATGCACAAAAACCTAAAGAATTACATACCCTTAACCTAAGACGTTTTCAGTGTATCCATAAGAATGTTGTGATATGGAGCTGAAGCTACACTAACATCACATAAAACAGGCAGTATGACTAAACCTTGGTCAGAGGCTAATTACATTTTAAAATAAATTTTGCTTCCTGAACCTTTTGGGTCTGTAATATAAACTTTGAGATGCTTATCACAAATAATGTTCAAATGAGCATGCAGTCAGTCTAGGTTCTATGCAGATGCTGTCATGCTGTTTCGACACATGTTGGCACGTTTTCCATCAATGGGATATTGCATATATTCAGTAAGATGTACTGCCTTCGAGAAGATATAGTACAGCAGAAATGTCTTGCCAGTGTCACAACAGCTACAATACGTACTGTTAGATTTGTATAGAGTATATACTTAACACTCAAATACATACTGCACTTATTCCTTCAAGATTGGGGGTTGCCCATGAATTTCAACAGGACAATGCAAGTAAAATTAGAAAAACAAAATATGGAAAACCCTTCCACATGACAGAAACCAACAATAACTTGGAACTGTTCTGGATATACATACGATACAATTATGTCTGGAGAATCTGCAGTGAACGAGGAACTCTTCTCAGTTATAAAATATAACCTAATAACTGTTGGGGTTTTTTGTGAATGCTAAAGTCACATTGCATTAAAAAAAACTGGCTGATCCATTATTATTTTGTTCCAGGCCAGAAAGTGTTGAGACTACTTTACGTTATAGATACTTATATATAAGTATAAGTATATAGATACTTTATATTAACAAAATTTTGGGATGACAATCCATTCTAAATAGGCATTAATATGAAAACCCAATACTTTATGGGATTTTTTTACTCAAACAGTTTAAACAGGACATCAGAATGGGAAAGAAACAATGGCAGGACAATTGATCAAATGACAATATCACTGTACTCAGAAGAAGGCCCTACAGTCACCAAATCCAATAGAGCACCTTTGGCATGTGCGGGGACAGGAGATTCTCATCATGGATGCAGAGCTGACAAATCTGCAGCAACGGTGTGATGTTATCATGTCAGTATGGACCTTGTTTAATCCATACCACCAATAATTAAGGCAGGTCTGAAGGCATTAAATGGACATATTGCTCAGTCCTGGTCAAGGTTGCTAGAAGGCCAGTGCCTAACCAGCAGCATAGGGTGCAGGCAGGTACCTAGGCAGGGCTCCATTCAAATCACTGAAATCTTTGAAAATATAATGAGCTGCAAACCAAACCAGTAGTGCTTTATTAGTTATTTTGAAAAAGGAGGTGTAGAATATAGGGATTTTGAACAGGGTGGAAAGCAGCTGTGCCAAAATATGATTAACAGTGTGCCCTGACCATCATGCAGTCTAATCTAATTTATAAGAAACTGCTTCAAACTGAGATGTTGGTGATTTACACTACTTAAGAGTCAGAGTGACTCCCTCCTAAGAGTCTCTAGGCCTAATTAGGTCCCCATTGCAAAGTAGCTCTCTTTATACTTGCTGTGAAAATGGAGGTCTGTGCACACCTTTCACATATCCTCCTGGAAAATAGGTTGATTAGCTAATTTGTGCATCAGCCATATATATGGAAGTGTTCCGTACATTTACTTTGACTTCTATTTAATTACAAGCACTAATAACCCAAAATATTTCGTTTTGTCTGGTTACCTTTATTTCATTTGTTAAACATCCATTCTTGCATTTTGTTCCCGCAACACAGTCCAAAAAGTTGGAACGGGGCAATTCAGTGGTAGTGTGTGTGATATGATTTTAAAGAGTTGAAGTCAACCGATTCTAATCATGATTTGGTACAAAAGCAGTTTCCATAAAAGACCAAGGATGGCCAGAGAATATCCAGTTTGTCAAAGAAAATGTGTGAGAACATTGTTTTAAATGTTTAAAAACAATGTTCCTCAAAGAAAGACTTGAATGGATTTCTATATTTCACTGCTAACCTCTTTTTGATTTGACTTGTGTTGTCATGTCTTGTTGATAAATTGATGGATGTCCCTGGAAAAGATGACATCTTAAATGAATCATGTTACTCTAAAATCTCAGTGTACGTTTCTGCATTAATGCTGTCATCACAGAACTGAAAATGACCTTTGCCAAGGGCACTCAACTCCATACCATTTAAAGACCCTGGCTTTTATACTTGTAGCTAAAAATATTCTGCATGGTTCTTTTTGTGCTTGGCCTGGAGCACACAGTGTCCCGTTTTTTTCTTATCTTAGGTACACTTCAACTGTGAGCGACAGAATCTTAAAAAAAAAAAAAAACAACAGAAAATCAAAACATTTTCTAAATAATTTGCATTTTATTACATAAAATAAGTATTTCATACTTATTTGAATAGAAAAAAAACACAACCTAATATTTGGTACAGAAACCTTTGTTTGTAATTACGGAGGTTAGACATTTCCTGTAGTTCTAAGTTCAAACTAAGTTTGCACACGCTGCAGCAGGGATTTTGGCCCACTCCTCCATACAGATCTTTCGGGCTTTGGGGCAGTTTCAGCTCCCTTCAAACGTTTTCTATTATTCTGTTGGGACTGGAGACTGGCTAGGGCACTCCAGGACCTTATTATGCTTCTTATGGAGCCACTCCTTAGTTGCCCTGGCTGTGTGTTCCAGGCATTGTCATGCTGGAAGATCCAGCTGCGATGTGGTCTCATCTGACCACATGACCTTCTCCCATGCCTCCTTTGGATCATCCAGACTCCAAAAATCTTCAAATGGCCCTGGATATTTGCTGGCGTAGGCAGGGGGACCTTGGACTTTTGAGACTGTGGTCCCAGCTCTATTCAGGACATTGACAAAGACCTGTTGTGTAATTCCTGGCTACTTTCTCAGAATCGTCCTCACCCCATGAGGTGAGATCTTACATGGACCCCCAGAAAGTTTTCTTAACAGTTTGACAGTTATCTTGCGTTTCTTCAATTATCTAATAATTGCGCCAACAGTTATTGCCTTTTCACCAGTCTCCTATTGTCTGGTAGCTTATCCCAGTCTTGTGCACATCTACAATTTTGTTCCTGGTATACTTTGGTCTTAGGCATGGTGGAAAAGTTGGAGTGTGATTGATTAAATGTGCGGACAGGTGTCTTTTATACAGGTAACTGTTACGATAGGGTCCCCAGGAGATCTCGCGAGACCATTCCTAGTCTCGCTAAATCCCCAGGATCCCTATCAGGTGTTTATATCGGAGCCCATAATGCAGTATCCACAGACAGACCACAAATACGGGAAAAACCAAGAAACATTTATTTAACAAAAAACACAAATAGCAGGCATATAAACTATAAGTAAAAACTTAGTCCCCACACGAGTCCGGTAAGGGCTTTGAGCCTGAAGTCCAGA
>JAUZST010014737.1:0-10494 GCA_034779995.1 Parotocinclus haroldoi
TTTCTCTGTCACCCTTTGCTTCTGTTTGTCTCCCTTTGCTTCTTTTTCTCACCCTCTGCTACTCTGTCTCCCACTACTTTTCTGTCTCTCTCTCTCTCTGTATCACTTTCAACTTCTGTCTGTGTGCTCATCTCCGTCTGCTTCTGTATGGTTAATACTTTATTGTAGCCTATGTTGTAATATGTTGCAGTACAGTAGTATGTGGCCAAGGATTTTAAGCAAGAAATTGCTGTCGTCACTCACACTAAATAATAAAATGGTTAGATTGTACATAAAATCTTAGATACACATACAGCCTGTATTTTAAGTTGTAAAGGCAGATGGATAAGATAGATCTTAAGTATGTCTTTGGAATGTGAGACAAAACTAAATTACTCAGATAAAGCCCATTTGTAGGTTCATGATTGGGATCGAACTGGGGTCCTCTAACCACGTGCACCACAGTGCTGCTCCACTCGTGCTTTGCTTCAGTATATCACAGTACATGCTGGCATTCATGGTTCCCTCAACTGTAATTCCCCACAGCCAACAGCACTTCTGCAGCCCAAAACCATGACATTCCCACCACCATGTTTGACTGTAGCCAAGTTACACTTGTCTTTGCACTTCTCACTCAGTGGACACCACACATACTTGGCACCATATGAACCAAAAAAGTTTAACTTGGTCTCACCAGACCACAGGACATGGTTCCAGTAATCAATGTCCTTAGTCTGCTTGTCTTCCCCAAACTGTATCATCTTCCTTCTGGGATGACCACCATGCAGACCAGTTTGATACAGTGTGTAGCGTATGGTCTGAGCACTGACTGGCTGACCAACCACCACTTAAACCTCTGCAGTATTGCTATCAGCACTCCTAAATATGATGCTTTGCACGGGAACTCAACTTCATTGGTCGACCATGGCCAGGCCTGTTCTGAGTGGAACCTGTCTTGTTAAACAGCTCTATGGTGCAGCTCACTTTCGGTTTCACTGAATCATTTTATAGCCCAGGTCATTTTTACGTAGAGCAATATGAGAAGGTTTGCGAGCCATAACACCAAATTGAACACACCTGCTCCCCATTCACACCTGAGACCTTGTAACTCTAACGAGCCACATGATACCAGCGAGGAAAAATGGCTAATTGGCACAAATTGGTATTTTTTATCTTGGCGTGTACTCAGTTTTGTTGCCAGCGGTTTAGACAGTAATGGCTGTGTTGTTATTTTGAGGGCACAGCAAATGTGCACTGTTATACCAGCTGAAGACTGACTACTTTAAATTGTATCAAAGTGTCATTATTGTCAGTATTGTCCCATGAAAAGATATAGGTGTACTCACTTTTGCAAGATACTGTAAATCAGTTACCAAACAGATTGCTGTGTAGAATGAAGGGTGGATGGAAAGATTGCTGGGTACAAGCGAGTGGGTTCACATTCTATATTGCTTTCATTGTTTTTCACGTGGATATAAAATAACTCCATTCTGACCAACAACATTTGAGGTTCAGCTTCTGAAAAAAAAGCGAACAGCAAGAGCATGAATGATTGTAAAACAACAAATTTTTAAATGTAATCTAATTGCTATTGGTTACTATTGATAACAGCAATTATTTCTTTTTGGTTATACAATGTCATTTTTCTTCAAATGTAAACTTGCCTTCCTGCTCATTAGTTGTGATTTTAATTATTTCTAATTACTCTCCTTCCCTCCTCTGTCTTTTTTTCTGTCTCTTGGTTCTCCTGGGTTTTCTGGGAAGTAGCCCTGGTCCCTTGACACAGACTGTGTCTGTTCATTCTTCAATAGCACGTGTTCCTAGCCCCACTGTAGTCAGCAGCACAGTCACCCAACACAGGTACAGGGTGGGGGTGGAGTGGGTTCTTTCAGAATGTACACAAAACAACGTGTGCATGCTTGTGTAGGCCAGGCATGGTCACTGCCGTACGTACTAACATGCTAAATGACCTCACAGTTAGAATGTGTTTCTTTCACATCACGTGTTAACACAATGCTGTTGTGTTTTTGCTTGGTTATGTGACCTTTACAAACTTGAGGTTACACCACACAAGACTTTATAATTGCTTCTGGAGAAATGGAAGGATTCAAGTTATATAGTGATTCAAGCTGTTTAGGTGCATTGCGCCATCATGTGGCCGTTTGAAGATAACGCAAAGCACATGTAAAATTTGAATCTTAGTTCTGACGGGTTTAAACTTATTAGAACATTCTGTCATTTTTTATAAGTATAAAACCAGGCAGACAATGGTCACTAAGAGATCTTGATAATGTACAACTGCTCAAGTTTGGTCACTGTGCTGCTTAAAGGTCTGAAATGTTTCTCCTTGGTAACCCCAAGCTTGCTCAGCTTTTCATTAGCCCTGCATGCTCCTTGCCGTTTCATTTGCCACACTGGTGAGAATAACGTAACCTTCACCAACAGATATTGTGCCCATGAAAATGTTTTAAAAAAAAAAACTGGTCATTTATTCATTCAAATGGATAAATGCTTTCTCTTATGTTTGTTTGAAAAGGAGACGGTATGCTGGCTGCATATGTAGATCATTTGACTGAATTCTAACAAAAGTGTGTATTATTGTTTATTTTCTGCACATTCAGTGCATGCATCAGGTAGAACTAATACTCTGTGACTGGTAAATGTCATTTCTTAGTGGCCATGTTATCAGGTACCACTACCATGTGTACGTTTTGTACAAATATCTTGTCAGTACTGGCACTGTTTAGTATTTAATTTTGGAAATTTGTGTATAGCAGTTATTACAAATTGCCTCCATTCACTAATATGGTGTTTATAGAAAGAATTAAAACCATTTTCAAATGCAAGCATGCACCAAATTGTGTATTCAGGTGGAATGTTAGGCTTAATTTTAATGTGTGAATACCTGATAAATTAGTCAGAGACCAAGGAGAGGTTTGATATGCGTACCATAAGTATCTGCACAATGAGAATTTTTTTTTTTTTTTAATTTTGCCTTCAAAAACCACCACGATGGCTTTGAAATAAAGCTTTAGAGATGGTATTTAAGCATAGTCTTTCAGGTTTTAAAATGATTATATTACATATTTAGGAATAACTATTGTCTGATAAGCAGTAGTTTATCTTAGTTTTACATTTCCCTAATAATTTAATCATTAAAAAATGAGGTTATTCCAAATGCATAATGTAGTAGCTCTTCAACCTTAGTTTGGTACAACCCTAAAAGGAATGTACTGGGAAGCATATCGTGAACAAATGGCCAAAAAGACCATGATGAAGATGGCTAATGTAAATGATTGCAGAATACTTTTTCTTGGCAATGAAAATTCCCTTCAAAATATCTTGCCAAGCCATGAACACCCAGGGAGCCATGTCATTACCAATATAATGTAAATATGTACTTTACATTGAAATGTAAAGCACTGGTTACGAGAGAGGCCAGATTGAACTTTTCCAGAAAACATCTAAAAGCAAAAATGTCCCAGTTCTGCAACACTATTGCTTAGATAAATAGATATACCTTGTACTTAAATAACTGTTAGAGAAGAGAACTGAGAAACACATTATATGCGTAGATTCAGTTAGGTGCTGACGGTGCTTCACAGTACAAACTGATGACCTGAAATATACTGCAAGAAATTTATGAATTATTTTAGTGTATACTGACCTAAACCCAATTGAGCATGGTTTTTGCTTGCTGAAGACAAAAGTACAGTCAGAAAAGAAACATTAACAAGCAGCAATGGAATGTGGGTGCAGTAAATGTCTGTTAAAGCATCTTGGGGAGAGGAAACTTGGGCTATGATGATGTTAATAGATTCTAGACTTCAGGCAGTCATGACTACAACGGATTTGTTTCCGCTCACAAAAATTAGGGGACATTTCAAAATGAAACTAATAGACTATATAGAATAGCACTAATAGAGTATCCTCTAATTTTTGTGGGCAGTGTGTTAATAGCTCTTACTTATATTTTTTTGTAATTCCTAAATGGCTAGTGCTATACCTTTTGCTAAACCCCAATATTGATTCTGAACTTTATGCTTCAGTCCCATCATAACTGCTTCATATCAAATATCTCTTGGTGGTATATGGATGCAACACAACAAGAATAGTCACTGCCCAAATACTTGCATATCTGGCTTTAGATCTGTTTTTAAATATGCTATCTCATCTTACCTTCCTGCTCTTCATTTTCCCCATAACCTCCCCTCTGGGCTGTACATCCTTGTTCAGCTCTGTGGTAAGGGAGCAAGCAAGGGAGGCCAGGTCACTTCAGGAAACGGTGGAGGCTGAGCGGACTCTCCACACTGAAGACAGTCAGGAGGAACCAGATGTGTACACTCTCAGTCTGGCTCAGAAAATGGCCATCTTTAATCGACTCACCCAGCAATCCAGTCACAACCGGCACAGGGACACACGGGCACGGCGTAGTAACGCCCGCTACCAGACCCAACCAATTATACCTGGAGAGACGGAGCAGGTATGAGAACCCCGTATACCAGGTAGCTTTTTACACATGACTTGCAAAATGACTTCCTAACTAAAGTACTGTTTACACCTCTTTTAATGTTGTATTTTATATATGCATTGTATTCAGACAAGAGGTGAAACAGAATTCGGGGATTTTTTTATTTGTGAATAGTACTATTAAAATCTGCTCAGAGTACATGCAGATACATTTCAGATAGAAAATACACTATTTATGGTATAAACAGGGCCTTGCCTTTATATAGCAGAGGAAGGTCTTCTGTTATACAGGTCATTCTGCAGGCTAAATATAGTAAGCCAAGAGAACTGTTTTTGTGTTGCTCCACCTATATGGAGAATTTATTTAGACAGTTATATAATGTGTAGATTTTTGAAAGAGTGGTGTTTGCATAAAGAAACACTACGATAAGAAACAACTGTTTTGGAAAGCCAGTTGTGTTAAAAGTCATTGCCGTGGCTGAATGTGTACTGTCAGTGGAAAGTCAGTCTGTGGTTTCTAATAAAAGAGCAATGAGCTCCCAGTGATCCTTCTTCCTAGAACTCCTTACAAGGCCGATCAAGGTCAGCTGGTTTATCAGATGAAATCGGTACTTGCTTTTTGTGCCACTAGGCCTCTAGAAAGTAAAAATTTTAACAAACTATTTTTTCCATTCACACTTATCCACATGTACAGTTGCTTGATGCTTCTCTTTAATACAGGATGGCTTGGATTCTGAACTTGATGAAGAGGCATCGCAGTGGTCAGATGAGTTGGAACATGTGAGAGCACTATGTGGTTCTGCTCTACATGCTAAATCTGCTTTAGTGTTTTACTCAGCTCATATCCCTAGCTGTTGTGTGCTGCTATGCATTAGTGTGGTGTTTTATAATACAGGTGTGCACCGTTTAACGTCTGCATTATGATCTGTGAAAAGGATGTTGACTGGACATTAGTCAGGAATATTACAAGTTTAGATATTTTCCTTTTAAGCCATGTTATTAATTAAAACACATTTAGTACAGTACTGTACAGTACAGTAATTTGTCTTATTGTGTCTTTTATAGAATTTGAATCACTTACTGAAAACAAAAGGAGCATTTCTGCCATTTAAGACAGTAGTTCTCTTTTCAGCCAGCAGTGGTAACAAGGGTTCACTCACAGTAGTTTCTTTCATTGAGATGTGAGTTACAGGTCCTATGATTTCCGCGATGCGCAAGATACAAACAAAATACAGAATAAAATACACGCAGAATACTGAAAATAGACTTCAGGTATAAAGATGGAAATTCATTTTGAAAGTCTTCAAGTAAACATGATCGGCCATAACCAGTGATCGACTGATCAGTTTTGTGACCGGTTGTGTGTCACTCATTTTTCTGTTGTTAACTGTATTTATTTTCATAAAA
The DNA here is from genome assembly GCA_034779995.1 of Parotocinclus haroldoi. NCBI lineage: Eukaryota > Metazoa > Chordata > Actinopteri > Siluriformes > Loricariidae > Parotocinclus > Parotocinclus haroldoi. Next base: position 5,857 of record JAUZST010014737.1, read on the forward strand.
GAAACACTGCTGAAAACATCAAAATCGGAATGGTGAAAAATAAAACACGCAAACAACAATGGAAAAAAAAATGAATTTGGGAAAAATAAAACTGATTTTAAGAATCCTAAAATGATATGTATATGAGATGCACTTAGGAGATTTCTTTTTCGTATTTCATAACACCAGGAACATTAAAGCAATTTTGATTTGGGTGGAAGTTAAATGGCACATACCTGTAAATGCACTTAGCATAGTTACACCATGTTTGATGTTTTAATGTCTTAAGCTCTTATAACCAAAACGTGTTTTTCTACAGAGATAAGAGCATGTTTGTTCAGCGTCTGAAGTCCGTGGCATAAAACCAGATACTGCCTTGTAGTCTGGATGGTCTCTCACAATTCCTCATGCATGGATGTTTAGCTGGGTGCAGATTCCCAAAAACAGAAAGCTATTCCGGAAATGGATTTTGTCTAAAGTGCCAAATTGCTGAACGATGGGCATGATTCCAAACGACATCTGCACGAATGTTAGCATTTGATTTGTGTGTGAAGGAAAAGTCATAACAGTCTTTGCATTGTGGAAACTATATTTTGTATGAAGCATTAACTCAGTCAGGATAACTCCTCATTTGACTAGCCGCTAATTTACAATAGAATATTTTAGAATTATATATCACACTGCTGACTCAGATCTAGTAAGGTCTCTGCAGTAGAATGGGTCTTATTAATTTGCTGAAATTCAGATATTACAAACATGCTCTCATATCATATCAGGAATGCAAGGCTAATCCTGAATTTTCTTGGTTATCAGTCGCATTTAAAATAAAATTTAAAAAACACTGACAGCTAGAAATACATGCTTTCTGGCTGCCCAAACACCATATTATAAAGCGCAGTATACCATATGTCATATAAGGAGCACAGCACCAGCCAGATGTTGTTCAGTCTGTTCATGCTGATGCCATGTGTTTAATAAAACTTTTTTCACCAGATGGTGAAATGTGTCATTACAATGGCTAATGTATATGGTGGTATAATGTGTGGATTCAGAAGGTTAATTCACTTGAAACAGAATAAGTGCCGCATTGACATTGGTCTTAAATTCTGAATGGCACACACCAATATTGATTAACTTTACCAAGATAAATCATCAGTACTTTTGATAAAGATGTATTTTAAACACTGGTCTTCATAATCTTATGAATTCCAATATAGAGATGTAAACAAATATGTAACGTACTGTTTTAGAATAGTAGTATTAGTAGTTCATTTAAAATCATTAATAGGTCAAGTAGTTTGGGGAGATGAGCAGTATATGTCATTTTCAGTAAATGTTTGGTATAAATAATTTGTGTGTTTAGAATTGTACTTAATTATATGAATGTGACTGTAATTAGCAACTTGAGATGCATGTGTGGGTGCATCTTGTGCTACTTGTGATTGTTTCATTGTGGTTTAGAATATTGTGAAACTTCTGTACTGATTTAATATTAGTGTCCTTCAGTAGTGACCAAATGTTTATTTTGCACTCTTTTCTCAAATTCACATTCCCTTTCTATTTATCCCCACCTGACCTTTTGTTGCTTCTTCCTCTTTCCTGTCTGCAGGTTGGAGGTGCTCAGTTAAACACCACCTCCAATGGTGTTGGCTCTACTACAGTCTCTTCAAGGCACGCGGGCGACATCCATCTCACCGCAACCAACAAGACCCAGGAAATAGAAGTAACATCTTTGCACCAGTCACAACCTTTTCCTGACAACCCCTCTGAAGTGTCTGTAACTGAGAGACTAGAGCACAGTCTGGATACAGGTAACCAGAAATTCCTCTCTTCGTCGTGCGTGAAGCAGCGAGATGGAGCGTGGGAACATCAGAGAGATCATGCCAGAGAGCCAGCAATATGTGATGTCCAGGAGACAGATGGCTATCAGATGTCTATATCAGCCATATCAGGTAATAAGACTTGTGAATCTTTAAGGTTAGCAATTAATTTGAATTTGAAATTTGTTCCCAGTCCATGGAATGACAATCAAGTGAGTGGGGGCGCCCTGCTGTGTTTATGAAACGGGGATCTATAAACATTTGATCTTCACAACATGTTTGTAAAAGTGAATAATAGCACAAACAAAGGTGACAGAAAACATTCCTCTCTGGTATCTGGCTTGCAAAACCATCTGTAAAAAGATTGGACCTCACCAATCCAAAGTCAGGCAGCGGAGAAAAAAAAAACTCCAGATTCCAGGAGTAACAAGATTTTTTTAAAGAGCATATTCCAATGAGATTCAGGGTAAATGTTAAGTTTAAGGCCTCTAAAGCCACTTAAGGCCTCTATCACATTGGCTGGTGTTAGTGATCATGAGGACACCATCAGAAGAATAATTAAGAACAGTGGGGTGCATGGCAGGGTTACAAGGAGAAAACCACTGTTTTGTGCCTGTTACGGTACTGTATTATGTCCGGTAAGTACAAGTTCACTTAGTGGCTAAAGATATATTCAGAGGACACAAACCAAAGGCATGTTCCTTAACATGACCATTAAAGAAGTGCTGTTCCTGCTTACATCTGGATGATCAGGTCACACGAAGCAGCGCACTTTTGCATATGGGTTTTCAGAGCAGGAACCGTTCGGACAGATGTCTGATATATGTCACATTAGAGTTCTGAGGTGACAGCGCGATCCACGCTGCAACCATGCTGCTCACAAAAATTATGGGATTATTATGAGATATTCTGTTTTGAAATATTCCCTAGCTTTTTGTAAGCTGTATTCTTTTAACTGATAGAAGCAGCTTAGTACATGCCTTATAGCACGTAATCATAAAAATATCTGGAAATCTTAAAACACCTGCAAACCACCATGTAATGGAATTTCATGTCCTGATTTTTCCCTTTATAACAAAGTTGGCGTGGTTGGAATTCTAATCACAGAATCCTAAATTGTCTAAAGTTCCTCTATCTTTGAGACAGGAAATTCTGCCTTGCACATTACAATTACAATGAATGTAAAATAATTTACATTAACTGCCATTGTATTAGTGACACCTGCCCGATAACCTGTATTCAGTGACCTTAATAGTATCCAGATAACGACAAGAGCACATTTGGTACATAATGCACAATTGAGTTTTGATTTGCCACCTTCTCTTCTACCGTTGAGTAAGACAAAGTCATAAATGAGCCACTTCCTGCTCTGACAGTGCTGTTTCCAACATAAGCATGCGGTTTGCTCATTTCCTGCCATTTAAATATGCGAACAGCATGTGTGTATCTCACACCTACACACCAGTACAGGCCAGTACACTTTCACTCATGCAGGTTGTTTGAAAATCTCTCACTTATTGTTTAGGAACACAAAAAAACTTCTCTATCCCGGTGTGAATCCGTTTTGTTGTTTATCTGAATAGTCGGGGCTGTCCTTACAGCTTTCTGTCTGTACTTGGGGCTTTTTATGTAACAGGTCTTCCTGAGCAAACCGTTTCAGTGAGAGCTCCAGCAGCGGTGGCTGCATCGCAGCCCTCCAACTGGAGCCCGTCTCGCCCTCAGAACACCCAATTTCAAACGCACACTCCTCAGTCTCCAGAGTCCAGCAGAATCATCTTTGAGGATAGAGACAGAAGCAGAGAACAGGACTTCTTCACTGAAGAGTCAGAGGAGCTTTCAGACATCATGTCGGCAAAGCAAATATCTATCAAAGAGAGGTGAGATTCGTTCCTTGTATATTGGCAGGTAAATGGCAGAAAGGAGTGTTTTCTTATATCTCAATTTCTGATAGTTTGAGGTTTTTTTTTTTCAATACAAATGCTTTAATGTGTGTTGTGACTTTAAGTTTAATGCAGTTTGAATATATTTCTGTGATTTACACTTTAACAGTACATAAAGACTAAGCTTAATACATTGTACCAGAAGCCAGAGCTTGGAGCATTTCTATATAAGGCAATGCGTTAGCCACACAAGTGTTAATCTGTTGGCAGAATGATTAGTTGACTGTTTACACAATATCAAAGCTTCTAGGATGTTATGCTGAAAAGTAGCCTATGAAGGTGAATCCAGACAGAAACCAGAGCCCCACTGAGACTGCGAAACATTAAGATGATTGTTGTGTATAATAAATAATTGTGAATAAAAAGTATGTTTTGGAGTTAAACAAGGTAGTGGGCATCTGTTCAGTGAAGGATAATAATGCAATAAGTAAAAAAAAATGATAAAAAGAAACTCTTGAATAAGATTCACACAGGCTTTGGTCATTAGGTGTAAAGACTTCAATGCACACTCCGTGCCGACTCAACAAGCCCTGCATTGTAAAGACATTGGTCTGTCTGGTTTCTGTAACATTGTACCCATGGCTTTATGTAAACTTTTTAGTGTGTGTTTTTCAAGGCTGGCACTGCTGAGGAAGAGTGGTGAGGAGGACTGGAGAAACCGAATCAATAAGAAGCAGGATGTTGTGAAAGTGGCCATTTCAGAGAGACATGCACAGCTATGGGAGGTGGAGCAGACTTTTAAGAAGAAGGTAACAATTAGATCTTTTATTAGAACAAACAGGGTAACTAAACATAATTTGTAATGAGGTACAAATGTGGGGTTTGTTTTTGATTCACATGGCAGTTTTTGGGCAGTCAGATATATATATATATATATATATATATATATATATATATAT
>JAUZST010014738.1:0-10493 GCA_034779995.1 Parotocinclus haroldoi
TGTCTGTCTCTGTCTGTCTCTGTCTGTGTGTGTCTGTCTCTGTCTGTCTCTGTCTGTGTGTGTCTGTCTCTGTCTGTCTCTGTCTGTGTGTGTCTGTCTCTGTCTGTCTCTGTCTGTGTGTGTCTGTCTCTGTCTGTGTGTGTGTCTCTGTCTGTCTGTGTGTCTGTCTGTGTGAGAACGACTATTCTTGAGATGATATAACAATGTGTGTGTCTCTGAGATGGCCACCGATGCCGATAGTGATGCTAAAGGAGCCAAATAAACAAACAAAAATCACTGGTGTGAGTGCATGCACCAGTGCTTAAACTGAGCATTTATAAGGCCTTGTAGAGGAGATTACAAAATATTTTTGATTTAACTATGAAGACATTAGAGCACATTAAAAAAAAACCCTGTGATTTCAGCATTCCTGTTCTCTTTGACAGGGTGTCGGTGGTGGTCGGGCTAAACGCTACTCGTCTCAGAGGCAGAGACCGGTGCCTGAGCCGGCACCAATGCACATAGGTCTGATGGAGGGCCACTATTATGAACCCAGTAAGTACAAATCCGTAGTTTCCAGTGAAAGGCACGCCTGTGTAATTAAAGTCAGCATAAGCTACAGCACTGCTAATGATTTTTACCTGCTCTCACATGCCACACTTAATTTTTTTTTGGCTTTTTTTTTGCTGTAAGACTTATTTATGTGTTTGAGCGAGATAAATTCTGTTTATTCCCTACGTGCTGTGATGACGTCCCCGTTTCTTTTCTGCAGTGTCGTTCCAGGGACCAATCTATACACATGGCGACAATCCTGCTGCCATTCCACCACAGGGGATGCTTGTACAACCCGAGATGCACCTGCCCCACCCTACCCACCCTGGTCAGTGTATTATTTAATCGGTAGCACGCTTTACTTTGGGCAGGAAGTGAGGGAAGGTGTACAGGTGTGTGAGCGGTACAGTATAAAAAGCTGTTTACAATCGATGAATCATTTATGTGAAATAGAAAACATTCTACATACGCAGTGGTGCAGTGGTTAGCGCCGCCGCCGCCGCCGCCTAACGGTTCCAGGCTCAGTTCGCTCCCCGCCTATGTGGAGTTGGCATGTTCTTTCCGCGTCTGCACGGCCCGGTTCTTGTGGCTTCATTTCGGTCGCCAGTGGCACAGTATCTAAACGTGTTTGGTACATTTGGTTCCGCGTTGTTCATAAATATAAACATGACCGTTACCCAAAAGTACAAACTGATCTAGTTGTTCCAGATATGGCATGATCGAGCAAGACCGATTATCCAGGTGACCTTGTAGTATTTTTCACAGGCTGCTGCTTGGGCGTCTTTCAGCCTTTTATAAGCACAGATTGAACTTACATTTACATTTTCCAGCATTTAGCAGACGTTCTTATCCAGAGCGACTTACAATGAATACAGTCTTACATTTTTAAGCAATTGTGGGTTAAGGGCCTTGCTCAAGGGCCCAACTGTGGCAGCATGGCAGAGGTGGGATTTGAACCCTGGACCTTCTGGTCCAGAGTCCAGTACCTTAACCGCTAGGCTACCACAAACTTATTTTTTTTTATTACTTTTATTCAGATTCATTACAGTAAGCCAGTGGATGTCTTTCAAGTTTATTTCCTTAGACTAGTATAAGCAGTATGGCTTGATGCTTTATTTTTTTATTTTTTTATTTTTTTTAATTCATTAGTTGAATCCATAGTGAATCCAGAAAGACAGCATGCTCAAAAGACAGCATTCTAGAAACCATGTCGGAAATGGGCTCACGTCAAGGACAGCTCGCCAACAAACCTCCCGCCGTGCTGAATTTGACTCTTAAGATTAACTTTGAGAGTCGGCTGTCCCGTGGCAGGCTTAAACCAGCCGAGGCACCGGCACGAAAACGCACTCCCCACCAAGTAAAGCACCAAACCGTAACAAATGCTGTTACCAGTTCCACTCAGTTCAGTCGAGCTGGCTCAAGCAACTTATTTTGAATACTTCAGACGCAAGAGGTCAAAGTATCGTCTAATTATCATTATTAATCAAATCGCGAGACTTTTCATCGGACTTGTAACAAAAAAACCTTGTTTTGTAAATTGAAACGGCCCGTTTTGAACATTTTCCTCACAGGCCTGCACCCGCACCAGTCAGGAGGCCCCATGCCGAACCCTGCGCTCTACGCTGCTCCACCCGTTTCTCTCTCACCTGGACAGCCACCCCCACAGCAGCTGCTACCCCCACCCTTCTACCCTCCACCTGGAGTTATGACGTTCAGTAACACCAACTACCCGTACCCTGCTGGAGCTACGTTACCACACATGTACCCCAACCCACAAGTAAGGAGACGTTTCTTACTTTAGCTCTTGAAGGAATTTAAAAAAAAAAAAAAAAAAGTCCTGTTTCTGTACCAGGGATAAATGTGAACAAAGCTTAAAAACAATTTAGTAGAATATTTCCTAAACTCCACCCTTGTCAGTAATCTGTTAGTGGGCAAAATCAGGGTATGCATATGGCACGGCTGCTTACATTTTTAAAAAAAAAAAATGTCTGTTTGTGTTGTTTTTTTGACAGGCTCAGTCACAAGTGTACGGCGGAGTGACGTATTTTGACACTGTACAGCAGCAAGCCCAGCCCAAACCCTCTCCACCACGTCGCACCTCACAACCGGTCACAGTCAAGCCTCCGCCTCCAGAGGTGAGCCTCCCCTGACATCAAGACATCCAGTAATAGTGATTTATCAAAAACTAAAATGTTTCACCAGTCCAGACTGTGACAACGAGCACGTTTTAAGAGCTTTGGATTATCTAACTGTTCAGGGGAAAAACGCCCCGGGTTGCCATACGCTCTGTAAACCCGCATTTGTATAGGATGAATACAGCACATTGTTTATAACAATTTATGGAAAACTGAATCGCACCATAAAAGCCGCCCTGCTATTTCTAGACGTTAGTACAGTAACATGAAACTCTACCTTTATGATGTAGTTAATTATAGTGACTATTAAGGTCATTCATTACATAATTTTTTAAAGTTTTTAAAGTAAAATGGACGGCATGTTAAGACCACTGAAAGGCAGCATAAGATTATTATGGATTTTATATAGAATAAATACAGTAATATAATATAGATAATTTTATGGTATCTGCATGTCCTCCCCCGTTTCTGCATGGGCGTACTCTGGGTACTCCGGGTTCCTCCCACAGTCCGTGTTTGGTTAATTGGTGCCTCTAAAAGTGATCCGTAGTGTGAGACTCTCTGCATGACTGTGTGCATATATATATAAAAATGTGCGCGCGCACACACGTATGTATAACGCACACAAATTTATATATATACACACACATACATATTATATTATTGTGTGTGTGTGTACAGATGCCAGCTTAATTTTATGTCACTAGCATTACTCCTGATGTGTTTAGTGACGGTTACGCTACAATCATTGGGCTTGCTCTGTATAGTAGCTACAAATACTTCATGTATTATTATTTCTCGTGTGCTGCAGGACCAGAGCAGGAAGCCGAGTGAGGAGGTGCGCTCCTAGCTGCTGCTGAGAGGAGTGGAGGCTGCGTCGCTGCCTTCCAGGACCAGCGCCACTTATGGATGAATATAATTTTATTTTTGCTTTTTTTTTTTTATATATAACCCTGTCACTTTTTTTTTTTTTTTTTTTTTTGAATTTTATTTCATTCGTTTTGGTTATTTCATCAGCTATTTCTACGTTCACTGTTATTCCTTTGTATGCTGTATTCTCACAGTGTTCTGTTTGTCCGGAGCTGCATCTCTTCCTCTCGTACAGACACACACACACACACTCGCGTGTACACTCAGTTCGGCTTACCGTACAAGTTCTTGTAGCTCTACCATTACAGGTTGGAGTTCTCTACGTGCTTTGTTCATCCCCGTCGCTCTGCTCTTTAATGGTCAGGACTCCCACAGATCAGGCGTGTGGTCGTGTTTGGTAGAAACGGATCACACCTGTGCTGCAGAAGTTTTTAAACGCCTGCGTGTCACTGCTGCACTGGAATGGGTCCGCCAACCTAAAATGCTCAGCCACCAGCATCCTGGGGGCAACACCCTATGAGCAAATTACAGGTTGACTAACCCAAACCGTGCTCCTATATTGCTCCAAGATAATAATAATAGTATATTATTAACCATAATAACCATAATAGAGGTGCCCAATAGATTGCTTGGTGAATGAACACGGTGTTCGACTCCAGCAGCACTGCTGTCTGTGTTAAATCCATAGCAATAAAACGCACATTGACAACGCCCCACCGCATCAGTGTCACTACAGTGCCGAGAACGATCCGCCACCCAAATAGCACCTGATCTGTGCTGGTCCCGATCATTGGAGATCAGTAAAGGGGACGAAGAAAGTATGTAGAGAAACAAATGAACTGCAGTCTGTAACTGTAGAACTGTGAAGTGCTTCTGCGTGGTAAGCGGAACGAAAAGAATGGACGTTGAGTGTAGAAACACGGAGGGTTACTTAAAGTTAAGTGTACGTCTTTGTAGAAGGCGTAGCAGCGAGAGCCCTTCGCGAGTATCTGCACAGATCAGAGACCAACTGGTCAGGTTCAGCCATCCAGAGAGTGGCTAATACTGTGTTAAACATTTCTTTAAGTCCAGCATGCCAACTGTGTTTAAGGAACTACATGTAAGATGAATGAGGCTCCAGTGTCTGGCAGAAACGCAAATTCCGTACGAAGGCCTGAACCTGCATGATCACTTCTCCTGTTTGGTGGAATTCGTAACGGAGCCCCGTTAAGAAGCCTTTGAGTTCAGCCACAGCCACCCGACGCTCGTTTAAGTTCTGTCTTAAGTAGATGTTTAATCTAGGTAACGAAATCTTGCATGTAGCACCTTCCAAGTCACATTCAGCATTAGTGGGAGATTGGCCTGGCGGTCTATGCATTTACTTTTGTTTACTGTAGTTCTCTATGGATGTGTATTAGTGACGCAAATAAGGCAATATGTTCTTTTCTTATCCTTCAGCTACAGTGACGTTTCCAAGCTTGCCAGTGAGGGCTAGTAACCTTTCCTCGGCGTGACATGTACCGGTGGCTAAATCGACCAGCCGAGCGCACCGAGTCCCGTTCGGCGCGGCGTTAAAAGCCGAAATTGGTAAGGTCGTGACTGGTAATGGCAGCGTGTTGCCTCCGGCTGTTTCGGAAATGGCCCGGGCAGGTTCTCTAGGCGGCGCTCTCGTCCGTTTGGAACCGGTACCCGCGTGCTCACGCCTGCAGGGCGAGCCGTTTTCCGTTTTGCTCACCTGAGCTGAATTCCAAGAGTGCTCGTACAGTACCCGTTCTGTAAATCCTCCCTATGGTGCTAGACCCGAGCAGTAAAGGGTGAACTCCCTCGTTCGTCACCACCTCAATAGCGCACCCTTTCGACGTCGTACTGTGCTAAATACAATACTGTAATATCAGACGGCACCAGAAACGTTCCCCGAGTCTGACGTACTTGACAGTGCTACCGCTTGCTGATAGCTCTCTAGCGTAAGTGTATATAAAATAAATGTATTATTGAAGCCTGTGGTATAAAGAGAAGTAATACTTTTAAACTTGGTTATCAGATTGGTTATCAGGTTAGAGATAGTCACCTTGAACTAAATCAGCAGGGATTCCTAGACTTTTTTTTTTTTTTAATTTTATTTTTAAATTTAACCGAGTTGCAGTCAAGTTACCAGTTTATATTTAGACTGTTTTGATTGTGTCCATTTTGGAGCACTGTTAAGGCATGCACAAGCTCATGGCTATGTGTTTTTTTTTTTTTTTTTCCCAATAATTCTTCAAACGTGTGCAGTGAGGCTTTTCCCGTTCACCCCACTGCTTCCTTTTATTATCCGCTCCAAACGGTCTACCAGTATAACTGAAACCCTTCAGTCTTATCAGTGTTTAGATGTGGCTCACAAGAGAATGATTTGACGTTTTGTTCGATGCCTTAAAACTCGAATTGGTTTAACATATCTTTTGAACGACTGGACCTGCCAACACTGTGAGGGGCATGTATGTTTCATAGGTGTTAAAATCTATTAAAGTGTTTGGATTTTTTTTTTCCCCCCTTTGTTTTGTGCAGAGATTTTGTCAAAATATCTATTAAACGAGACTGGTGTATTTCCGTGTTTTATTTCCCCCGTCAGGAGGCGGGTATCGTGGGCCAGATGACGTTTGCTAAGCAGAAGGGGAGCTCAACACTGATTGTGCTTCCAGATTGGAGGTGTCAGACTGATTTTCTTTGCGCCACTTTGTGTTTTTTTTTTTTTTCCCTCTGATGGCATGTGCAAGCCAAGACGCTGCCAGATGGCTAGATTGCACCCCCACTTAATTACAACGCACAGAGTGCGTCTTGTTCGTTTTGGGTGTCTGGTGGTGACCCTTATTAGAAATGGCAACCAAAAATGCAGAACTAATGCCAGTGGGACTGCGGTAGCTTGGTGGTTAAGGAACTTCATTGTGGACCAGAAGGTCCAGGGTTTAAATCCTACCTCTGCTACGCAGCCACCCGCACCTGGGTCCTTGAGCAGGGCTCTTAACCCTCAACTGCTTGATTTGTAAGATTCTATCTGTTGTTCATAGCTTCGGCCAAGGGCCTCTGCGAAATGACTCAATGGAGAGCAAAGAGCTGACCGTTACATAAGAAAAGGTTCTATAATGTGCATTGTATGCTGTTTGTAGCTTTACTACACTGCTTTACTACGGAACTGTGACCTCACGGCGAGAAGGTCCAATCTAGGGGTTCAAGCTAGGGATGGGCGATATGGCCCTAAAATAACACCACGATATTTTAGGGTACTTTTGCGATAACGATAATTTGCCCATATATTTCACCGACATACAATTGCAGCAAAATATAGATTTACGCTTTAAAATACCTGACCTCGCAGCATTTTTGACTTTCCTCGTGCTCGGCCAAGTGCTCCTGCTTGAGGTGCTGAAACAGATTAGATCTGTTGCTACGGACCTTTTGCGTAGCTTGCGCATCGCTGTAGTTTGTTGTAAATCTGATATTTTGTACCAAAACCACCAACTACCGAAGTCTCTCCCCTTTTTTGGGCCAAACTCCACCTCCAAGACAAGCCACTTTCTGCCGTCTCTGTTGCTCCGTCTGTGAGTTACGTTATGGAAGTACGCCACAGCTTGGGTACATGGGCAGATGCATCTGCGGCTTGCCCTTGAGGCAATGCCAAAAAGGGACTGGCACGGTTGTGGCTACCTCATGAGGTTTAAATATCACCAACACCGTGTCTGATCCCACTAAAAACGGAGCACCAGATCTAGGACTAGGAGCACCCAGTGCTCAGAGCAGATAAAGAACAATAGAGAAAAAATATAGTGGCAATCATAAACAACAAAGTGGCCAGTCATCACCTTTTAACACAACCTCCTGGTGCACTCATTCACCCTTTCGTTGGGTACCATCTGCTCCAGTGGCACCACCATATGAAAATTTGCAACGTGCAAATCACCTGTCAGTATCTAGCTTTGCACAGGCCTGGTGTGCAGATGGCAGCGGGAGAGAATCAGTTCATCAGCGGTCTGGCACCAGCTGCAGGTGGAGAGGAGCAGGGAACAGGTAAATAATTGGGCGCATCTGGGTGTGATTAGACTGTCTATTTAATGCTATTTAAATGGTGGGAGGGGTGGAGGTCCTGAGCGCTTAGGAAAAATGAATGCGTCGTGCTGTGAAGATGCCAAGCAAAGCAATGCTTTTCCTTTGTTCTTGGAATACACTTGAAAAGAAAAAGAAACAATTGCCACGACTCGCGTCTTGTTCTCACGCTCCTTTCCCTTTTAGTCCTGTTGTCCATTTTCCCTCTCCTCCTCCTCTTCAGTCGTGGAGTTTTTCCTCCTCTGGCAGGGTCCGCTTGTTGGCGCGTCCCTCTCCAGCTGGGTCGTTCGAGGCAGCCATTGATACGACAGTGGCGCACTCCATCCAACAATCCACTTCCAGCATGCATCGGAGACCTAATCATTGACAATTTAGAGTAATGAACCAACCAAACATACGTTTCGTCGTGCTGTGGGAGGAAACCGGAGTACCCAGAGTAATCGCGCTAATGCGTGACACGCCGACTCCACACAGAAAGAACCCCAACAGCTCCATCCTGGATGCTACCCACGGAGCCAAATCGCGTCCTAGTACAACAAGCAACGTAAGTTTGTTGGTTGTTGTGTGGCAAACAGGGCAGAACGTCCATACAATATTAATCAGAAGGAAATTAAATTTAATTTGCTGCTTTTTTAAACGTTGGCGGCTCAGTGATTAGGCCTCTAGGCTATACATTTACATTCACGGCATTTATCCAGAGCGACTGATGAACAGTGTAACAACGTGATGAACAGTGTAACTTTACAGCGGAGCAAGGGCAAAAACAATGCCAGATAAGAAAGATGAATACAGAACACATGTACATGACTGATTGCTAATACTTTGTCGGATGAAACTTTGAACTTTGTCTTGCATAAAACGACTTGATTTAACTGTGAAATATTATCAGTACAGAAACCCATGTGGAGTCAGCTGCCCCGCTCCTCGATAACCTCGGACCTTTCTAGCCCCACATCTTTAGATCTTTAGCCTTGGATGTTTCTAAACACTAGAGCTGTCCCTCGGCACGCTCATGAATATGAATCGATGTCGCCGCTGGAAGCGATGATGTGCTTGCTGTGATGTTCTGGCTCAGCTGCGTGGGTTCATGTGTACCGCGTGTACGAATCTAACATTAGGCGGAAAAGACTTTTCATTATCGGGTCTAAACAGTGATGGAAGTCAGAAAGCAGTCCAAGCCGGTTACGCAATTCAGATTTCTTCAGGCTAAGAAACAATGCCTTTCACATGTAATTCTCGCATTTCCTGTGCGGCTGAAGATTTTACACTTCGACTGCATCCAAAGATTTCTTGTCTCGCCCAAGTTTCTGCTGGCATATCTCCATTGCGGTTCCTATGCCATCATGATCTCAGTTGTGTTCTCCTCATCTTCCTTTCAGTGGGCTCGTCTACCGGGTCTCTCGTTTCTTTTTCACACACATTACCCTGCCGCTCATACACTTCAAATGTCAGTGTCATGTTTCGTTTTGTAACCCAAACCACATAGGTAAATGTTTGGAGACACCTGAAACCCAAACTAAACATCCGAAACATTTGGTGTTGAATTGATCAGCTTATACTTTCTTGAATTGGCTTTGCACTCGATTTTGGAGCATAACCGACATTCATTTTTAGGCATAAATGCTGGCACTAATGTTGGCTGATAAGGTCCCATTTCTTATTCTCTAATTCCCGTGTGGATTTGCAGCGAGATTAAAAAAATCTTCATAGAAGGGGTGTCCAAACTTTTTTTTTTCAAAAGGGGCCAGATTGGACCAGATCAAAACACCTAAGGGACAACCCCTCCTTCCAAAATAGGATTCCTTCATTATTTTAAATAATAATGCTAAAATACTTTAACAAAAAGAGTGAAATAACACCACGACTTACGGCAGGTTATTTAGGACGAACGTTTTTTTAAAATCATTTATACCCAGTACTGCACATTTAAAACATGACCTGGATCTTGAGTCAGTATTCATATCGATTGTTTTATTTATTAAAATTAGGGAATATTTCAAAATGAATACGAAAAGGATTCAGCAAGAGCTTGTGGATAATCTGATCCTGTCCATGTCCCATCACTGTCACTGTCAGTGCGGAGACCGTACACCATCCTGAGCAGTCAATGTGGGGACACTCTGGTCCAGTTTGACATACCTCTGTTCACCCATCATGAATGTGCCACTTTACTACTCAGTCGCCCCAACTGAGTTCATCTCATTTGCGCAAGCGCGCAACTTTCTTTGACATTTTATTTGTTCTCGTGACGATCGTGTTTAATGAAATAAATCAAATGCTGCATTTCTGAGCGTTTCATATTCAAGTTGAAAGATCCCCTAGTTTTTGTGAGCAGTGTGTATTCTTAGGAGTGATGCCGCGGGCCACTTTAAATCTGTCAATGGGCTGCATTTGGCCCTAGGGCTGGACTTTGGATTCCTCTGCTTTATAGGAATCCTTTCTTGGATGGTAATAGTATAATAAAATAGGCATAAAATCCCTGAACCTCTCATACTAGGAGACTTTTTAAAATAACCTGTGTGACAGAGAAAACACTCTAGGCACTCCCAGTATGAGCTCACACGGGCATTCTTCCCAAGACTGCAAATACATCATGTGCCGGTTACGCAAGTCTGTTAGGGCGTTTCGTCTCGTAGCGTGATTTATGACTGAGGTGAATTGCATGACGCCTACCAGACCAAAGGTGCTGATATAGGATCAGTTTTTGTTGCTTGTGTCATAATTCGCTTACGACGTTTGAGCCTGCTGGTGTATCCATTCCTCGGGGGACGTTTCAGCTATAAATCTGAGTTTCCTCCAACAAAAATCATTATTCAATTCAATGTTATTTCTATAGCGCTTTTTACAACGTAGCATCGTCTCAAAGCAGCTTTACAGTAATACATGATCTAAAAGGCCAAT
>JAUZST010014739.1:0-10492 GCA_034779995.1 Parotocinclus haroldoi
TATAACTGGTGAATAATATGATAAACTGTATCTTTCATACCATACATTTTTTCTGCACAATTCTCTTCAGCAGGTTCTCAGAAAAGGATCATGCAGAGGAACTATATGAAAATACAATTTACCTTCCTAGGGAGAGTATAGAGTTAGAGAGTATAGAGAAAAAATGTAAAGTGTATAAAGTTAGCATGGCAGTAGAATGCATTATAGTGAACTGAAAATGTTAGAAAGACTTAATACAGACTTGTTGCATTTTTGGTTATCTGAGTCTATCTATGATCTGTCATAGATCATAATAATGGCTGTAGAGGCATATCTGTTCTACAAAATCACCTTCAAAATCGCTTGATGAATGACAAGTTCCAAAAATTGACAGGTGTAAGAACATGTGCCCTGACAGGCAGAACTACAGTGAATGTGTCATTTTTGGTGAATGATATGAAATAAATAGATTCATAAAAGCTAAAGTAAAGTAACATTTTCAAGTCTTGATATAATGTATGTGAAATGCAGTGAGTAAAGAAATGAAGTACAGTACATAAAAAACTACAGTAAAAAGTACAGTAACACAGTACAAATAACTAATTGCTTGGTGTAGTGGTGGTGGCATTTGAACTCACATTTAGTCTTGTCTCATTAACTTACTACTTACACAAGCATTTGAAATGACCTGGATGATTAATCATCTGCCTTGTCTTACATTAAACAATTAATGAGCAGTGATTTTGAGAAGAAGAATTTGGTTGCACTCTGTTGTCTACCATGTTGATATAAACTTTAAAAGGGTAAATAAACCCGAGCATTGGGACTGGTGCAAAAAGAGCAGGTCTTAAGCATGCAGGCTAGGCAAGTGTCTCCCTTTTTATGCATTTCTGCCATTACAGAGAGCTACATCTTTCAGACATGTTAAGCCTCCCATGGGATAGAAGCCTCAGCAAAAACAAACCCTGCCGTAAAACTGGTAATTAGCTCACAGGGGAAGCCATAAAGCTTTATATATAAGTTTGCTGTAAGAGTGCGTTAAGACACATTCAGTGTGATAGATCGAAATGGTAATTACCATGGGACCTCGCAAAGCCAATAAAGGAAAATACTCACAGAGTAAAAACTAAGCCTTTGGTTATTTCCAACATACAAATCTAAGTTTGCTTTTGAAAGTAAGAAGAAGCAGCGCAAACAGTGATGCAACAGAAAGCATCTAGTGGCTGTTTCCCGACATTGAAAAGCAAATTATTCAAGTTTTCTGTTAGCAGGCATATTACAAATTTTGACAAACTTTTTCTTTGAATAACTAGTATTCTAAGACTTAATTTAGATTTGTGTCTTTACTGTGTCTTCAGTCAACGCACATGGTGCCTAGTGAGACTGCAGGCTTCAAAATCAAAGCTGGATCTTGGAAAAATTGTCTAATACTTTCACACTTTTTTTTATAAAAGTGAAAATTACTATTATGGACAAGGTGTTCTGAAGCTACATCGGTAATAACAGCCCACAAATAACCTGCTTTGGTAGGACAGTGAAAAATTATGTTCATAAGAGCCAGAAGGGATCATAAACTTTTTAGATAATTGTGTTGCAGTTAGAAAGGTTTTTTTGTATATATTTGTATATAATACTTATTTCAATGATGGTAAGTCAGTCCATGCTTTTATGAAGTATGTGCAAAAATTCTAATTAAACTCAAATGGAATGTTAAGACAACTTTTCTTTAACTAACCAACTTACATTGATGCTTAAACTTTTGTGAACTTTTTACAATTTTTTTCTGCATATATATGACCTCCAACAAACCACCTGATTTTCAAAAAGGTTCTTTATTTATTGGGGAATTAACCCATAGTACATATTTGCTAGAGGCAAAAATAGGTGGAAAATGTTAATCTGGTGTATTCAATTAATGGGATGACATTTCGTACATGTGAGCATTGTATTTATAGAACATTGATCTTTCAAAGACTTTTCAAGACTTTTCTTCATGACACATTTGTGGAACTTTTTCTTGGCACAAACAAAAGAGATTTCTGATCATCAAATATATTTATATAATGCTTTTTGCAATGGAGCATTATCTCAATGCAGCTTTACAATATTATTTTATCTTAAAAGGCCAATTCCAAATTGTTCAAGCCTAGGGCGACAGTGGAAAGTAAAAACTCCCTGAATAAAGAAGAAAGAAACCTTGAAAAGACCAAGATCTAAAAGGTACCCATCCTCCTCAAGCTTGTAAAGATTACACAACCATTTCTGAAGAGTTTGGAATCAAACAGTCCACAGTCAGACAGATTGTGTACATATAGAGGATATCCAAGAACATCCATCCATATAAGTGGGTGACCAACAAAGATAATTCTAAGAGTAAGGCATGAAGTAATCCGAATGAACAAACTGTAACTTCTAAGCAACTAATTGACTCTCTATATTAGATGCTAACTGACTAAACACATGCCTTTAGGAACCCAACGGAAACTCATGCAGACATTGGTGGGAACATGCTCACATGCACACTGACAGCATTTAGGCACATCTTACATAGGCAAAATTTACAAACATATTGTCTTTGTTATACAGATAAACAACGTCCATAAAAGAGCCCTGACCAGATATGAACCATTTACAGCAACGAGGTAGCAACCTATAGTCTCTTACTACACCCACAAGCTATTTAAACAAAGCGTTTATAATTACGTACCCAATAACTGTACACAATGTTTAACATGGCTGCAATGCTGCAGCACTGGAGGCACTTGTACACCACTTGTACCAACATTATTATCATGCGTCAATACTGTGCTCAAAATGGATAGCCAGGCAATTATTTTTATTACGAGCAACTGAACAAATCCAACTTATCTGTCCAGTGTAGGTCCTACAGATTTGGTATTCGTTAGCTTGAATTATGTTTGATGTATTGGTATATGATATAGTCTTTTATCTTTTAACATTAAAATCAATACCACTTGATATACCGTACTTTGCAAAAATCTGTGCTGCTGTGTAAAAGGCAGAGATGAGGTGCTGTTTGGGTGGAGGATCATTTTCAGCACTGCAGTGACACTGATCTGAGGGTGGGGTGTTTGTGTTTGTTGAACTGGTAGGGTTGGATCAGACACAGCAGTGCTGCTGGACACTGTCCACGTTATTAAAGACATTCATCTTGTTGCTCCACCTTGCAGATGCAAAATAAGAGAGACAGTAACCTAACAGTCTGTTAGTCATCCTTTTATTGTTCATCAGAACCTTAGAGGTGCTGTCTACAGGATGTTGGTGGCTGGACATTTTTGGCTGGTGAGCAATTTTCAGTCCAGCAGCAACACTGAGGAGGTCCAGCAGCAATACACTGTCTGATACACTTATATGCAACACACACTAACACATCACCATCATATTAGTGTCACTGCATTTCTGAGAATAACCCACTACCCAAATAGTAATTGATTGATGGGGGTCCTGTGGAGGTACTGATCATTACATAGCAGAGTAAAGCAGACTAACAAATGATGTAGAGAAACATATGGATTATAGTATGTAAATGCAGAGCTACTGTGTGCAGCTACCACCAAAACTTAAATAAATAAAGAGTTGAATCTAAACAAATAAAGGTACTTTTGCACAGTACTGCATACAGCGGAAATCATTTGGTTTAAATCATGACTAAGTAAAATGCTTTATATTCTTACCATCTTCTGGATCAATAATCTCCACCGTTGCTGTTGCTGGATTCTCCAAAACACCCATGACTGGATCAGACAGGATGATTGCGAAGGTCTCTGACGCTTCATAGATTTCATCAGGCAAGATTCTGATCCTCCACGTGGCAGCAGTTTGACCTGGGTTAAACTGCACCTGTTTTTGAAATGTCCCCCGATAGTCCTTCTCCTGCTTTGCCGTGCCGTCCTGAGTGCCTATTCCTTAAAAAAAAGAAAGTGTTTCTTATTGTTGTCTTGAGGTTAGTTTGTGCAATGTATGATTGCAATTATTTGTCTTCTCTGAGTAGGTCTCTAGTCCAAAATTTTTCAAATAAGCATGTACCTAAATTAAACATAATGCATGAGGCTCTAATCCCTGTGGTATAACAGCTATTTATAAAATCAAAAGACTGCCACTGCAAAATATGTGCACATTATTAATGCTCTTTGCTGTGTTTCAGAATTTATATTATGTAAGGCAAAGGTGTAGAACAAAAACATCTTGTATAAACACTAAAGTTTTGCTTGTGAAAGTGTGCATACTGACCATGTTTATTTCAAATGAGCAAAATAACACATCCAGTTTGTGAGCTTGCCTTTGCAAATTTGTCATTTTGTTGTGTTTGCACATATATGCACTATATAGCCAAAGTTCTGTGGATACCCAAAAACTGTCAGGACAGGTCAGATGTATTTATATAGCGATTTTTACAATGGAGCATTGTCTCAAAGCAGTTTAACAATATTATATTACCTTAAAAGGCCAATTTCAAATTGAGAAAGCCTAGGGCGACAGTGGTAAGTAAAATCTCCCTGAATGTAGAAGGAAGAAACCTTGGGAGGACCAAGACTCAAAAATGGGGACTCAAAAAAAAGACTCAATCCTCCTTGGGTGGCCTAGATGATAACTGAAATAGTTAAGTTTGTATTAATAGTAAAATTATAACTATAACTAAAATAATAACAATTAATTTAAATAATGTAAAAACTTTAAATTGAATGGAGTTTGTCTCCCATTTGCTATTGTATATAATATTAACTTTGAATCAGCTAAAGACCGCTCTCGGCGTGGCTAATGTTAATGGCCAAGAGTCCACCATCAGGAGAACACTGAACAACTTCAATTCAATTCAATTCAATTTTATTTATATAGCACTTTTTACAATGTAGCATTGTCTCAAAGCAGCTTTACAGTAATACAATTATCTAAAAGGCCAATCCCAAGTTGAGCAAGCCCAGGGCGACAGTGGAAAGGAAAAACTCCCCGGTGTGCATGCTAGGGTTACAAGGGTAATGCAACTGCTCTCCAAATAGAACACTGCTGACATTCTCCTGCTTATTTAAGATTAGATTAGGTTTAAAGGAGCAGAGTTAAGTCTGGATAAAGCAAGACACTGCATTCCAGTAGAAGAACCTTACCCCACATGTGAAACAATCAGGTGGCAGTGGTGGACTGTTTTGCTACATCTGGGCAAATTTTTAAATATGAAATAACATTTTTAAGAAAAATTGCAGGGTATTTGACCAAGATTTAAATCTTCTTCATTTAGCAACCTCATTGCTATATGAGTATATGAACTAAATGGCATGTCAAATGTGTATGTTTGTGGTAACATTAATTATAAACACAATTTTTATCTATGGTTACTGAATATTAACAATCCATTCAAACAGAATAAACCAGTTCTTTCTCTACGTGCCTAAATATAATATGCACTCGGATTGGCTAACAGGGAAAAACATTATTATTATTATTATTATTATTATTATTATTATTATTAATTATCTTCATTCAGTATCCAATCAATGAACACATTTTATTTCTAATCATCTGAAGTGTACCTTTTCTCCCGCTTACTTTACTTAGTAATGTTTAGGACCCCTTTTTAAGGTAGAGTAAGGGCAGATATTAGTTTTTCACATTTAATAATAAAATACAATAGATTTTGATAGATATATTCTGTTGACTTTATGTGGTGGATTCAAGTTTTTAAGGTTGAGAGAAGTAGTACTTCCAGATACATTAACTAAGACTATAATGTAATAAGAATGAATAATACATTTATGCTAAATATTACTTAATGTTATATTTTACAAAACATGCAGTATGATTAAATATATTATCTTTTTCCATTTTATTCTATTTTTTAATGATGAAAAATACACCGTATCTTAATCTGGTCTTGTCTTCGCCACTCCCAGTCTGAGTACTGAATCAGAATTGATGTTTCCCAGTCTTGATCTTGTATCAGATTCAGCTCTTTTTTAGTTAATTTAGTGTTTAGGTAAATAGAAATTTTAGCAGATGGTTGAGTCAGATTCTGTAATTGGAACCATTTCATTTGGGTTGTTTAAAACCTTCTGCATATGCATAGCCATGGTGGAAAGTTGGATCTTATTCTGGCAGCAGTCGATGTGTGTAGAAAATGAAAGGAATGTACAATAAGTGTAAATTAGTAAAATATTACAATTCTAACTAGGATCCTCCCTTTCCAAAGAGTCGGCCACTTCCGTCACAGTGGGGCAATCTGTGGTGAATCAACCCTAAAGCGTTTGATCAGAATCACATCAAGAGCAGGCGCTGGCAGGGTCCCTTCTGCCAGAGCCTGCCAAACAGCTGGGTGGAATTAAATTGCTTCAGGCTATGGGATTAATTCAGGGATGTAGCCCAGTAATCCTCCATGTGCAATGTGTCAAAAATAAAAAACATTCATACAGATAAAATATTAGGTAACATGACTGCACAATATTGTGAGCTAATTAAATAGAACTGTCATTTAGGATGGTTTTATTTAGAGACACAACCATAAAACAACAGCTTCTTGCTTTTGAGTTAAACATATCCACATCAGCTGTTGGCTAGGATTGGGTCTCTTTTGCTAGGATTGCTGATCTTGCATTGGCTCATTTTCACTACATTATACTCATTGTAATCCTGAGGACACAAATAGCGAAATCTGCACTGAGATCAGCATTCCTATTCTGAGAGGTTTAATAAATATGCACGCTGATCAGCATTCTGCCTACATATGAATACAGTCTCCCAGCAGTATATAAAGTACAAAAATCATTTTACATGAAACCTCTACTACGTCCTCTGTGCTTGGCTAACAATGAAAAAAATACGAGTCATGATGGAGAGAATCTTCAAAGAAAAAGCCTTGAAATACATAGAGAGGAAAGAAAGCAGAGAGAGAGACAAAGGGATTTTAAGAATAGCTTCACTTTCAGTTTCATCTCTCAAGCAGCAGGCAGGCATTTTTCTGCCATAACGGTGAAGTGTGAGGGAGAAGTGGAGGAAAGGAAAAGAGGAAGGCTGCAGGAGGTCAGAGGAAGTGAAGAGTGTGAATGCTGGAACTGAGCTTCACAGAGAGACCAACATTAGAGCTGTGATGTAAGCAGAAGTGGACCATCAGCTACTACTTTGTATTTTAGTGGTTTCATAAATATGTAAGACACACACACAGTTTGTCTCTCTATCATTGTGGGGACCTTCCACTGACATAAAGATTACTGAAACTAAGGCTGAGAGGAATACCAGCAAATAAAGCCTAATAAAGAAATTGACCCATACACAAAGCCCCAATAATAACTGTCTAATAGGCTAATGTTTTATAATACTATGCAGTTTCAGACAAGGCATTTGGAGCATGACTGACACTGGTTGTAAGACTTGCAGGCAGCTTCAAATTAAAACCCTGGTTTGACAGAATGCAAACAATTCCTGAAGTGAGCGAAGCAGATTTTGACCTGACTGCATCACCACTTTTACAGTATATTCATCAAGTCTGTCTCAATACCAAGTGAGTTTTCTTGCTGCCTACTTCTTTTGTAGGGTGTTATGTAGAACTTTCTAATCATCAGTGGAACACAAAGACTGGTTATTGAGACCGTCTACCTGGATGAGATAAATCATTAAATCTCATGATAATTATATCTCTATCTCAATTAGCTAAATCTCATGTTTATTATCTCATTATCTTATTATTATTAAGTTCATACTGTCTGCTATTAAATCAAAGTAAAAATAAATGAAAGAAACACTGCATTGTTTATATGCATTCTGCATATCATCCCAACTTTAAATAACTTTTCTTTTTATTTGTATAAATACAGTACAGCAGCTCCTTAATTCATGGTGGGGATATATTCCAACAAATTCATAGAAAGTTGAATGAGCTTTATATATACTGTATTGTGAATCCTACCTAAAATATGCCTATAACATTTACAGTACCTACAAATGGAAAGTGTTGAAAGTGAGAAAAAAAATGGCTAGTCCACTGGCGCTGTGATGTCAGTAAGGATATGTGTTTTGTAGAGTGGTTCCTCAAAAAAGGTTATTTATAAGAAACTCAGAACATTAGTAAAAAGTCACAAGCAAAAAAATATAACGTATATAAACAGACAAACATATATAAAAATAACAACACCACTCGGACCACACCCACCCACCCATGCAACTCAAATGATGATTCATCAGTCTACACAACTCTGAATCTTCATTCTGTCTATAATGTTTTCTTCTTAGACAGCAGATGGCTTAGATGTTTTTAACAAATCTTCTAGACAGAAATTCTGAATTAGATAACCTTCTGGTTATTATTCTGCTCAAGGTAGTCTTGTTTTTGAGGTCTTGATAATCGGCTGGCGGTTTTTTAATGATTATTTCCTGTATTTATGAACTGTACATTTCAGTTGGACATCTCTCCCAGGTTTTGGGTTGTCAAGATCCTTTCTTTCTGACATTCCACCTGTTGTTTCAAAGCAGTTATCTACTCTCCATACAGAGCTATCTTATGTATATGACCTGAGTTTTACATGTA
The DNA here is from genome assembly GCA_034779995.1 of Parotocinclus haroldoi. Lineage (NCBI taxonomy): Eukaryota > Metazoa > Chordata > Actinopteri > Siluriformes > Loricariidae > Parotocinclus > Parotocinclus haroldoi. The sequence continues at coordinate 8,510 of JAUZST010014739.1, forward strand.
CGATCTTGACCAGGAAAAAGTAAAAAAAAAGTATTTCCTCAACAGGCATCACTTTTGATTATCAGAAATTGTGGGTGATATGCATAAGGTCTAAATATGATGTTTAAGTTGTGCATATTAATTAAGGGACCAAGACTTTCAGTATACCAGCCTACAGAACCAACTGGGCCAAATTAGATTTAATTTACTTATTTAAATCCTCATGAGTTTGACCACTTACAAGCCTTTCTTTTGATCTTCACTCATAACTGATCTCTTTTCTGCAGTCTATTTCTCCCTGACTCACACACACTAATACACACAAAAACATGCATATGCGTGCGTGCACACACACACACACACACACACACACACACACACACACACACACACACACACACACACTTAAATATCTAATATGTATGTACACAAACTTTACTGCTTCACTAATTTTACTGAGTGCAAGCTTTCATCTCTGCCTCCGCCAAAAAATGGATAAAGGATAAAGACCAGACTGTTAAGACAGAGCAATAACAGTGCACACTCTGAATGGAGTCTCAATGCACTGCTAATTACTGGAATCTATATTATATCCTTCCAGTGCTTGTGTTTGCCTGGTCTTTCATTTGCTAAATGAAGCAAATTGCTCAAGGCAATGCAGTTAAAGAGCCAAATCCATAACACACATGCTAGTGGCCCAGGCTGCTGGCTACAGATTGTAATGAGACCGAACAGGCAAGGCAAACAATAACCAGCAAAGTACCAGATATGACCACCAAAGACTCACCTATAAAAGAGGTATCCCCCAGGTACCCTCTGCGCTGAAGTACAACCTCTAGCACCTCCGTCTGCTCATCCAGTATGTAGGTCATCTTCTGCAGCGAGATCCAGGCCCAATTCAAGTGAAACAGCTGCTCTTTCAGCTTATTTCCTCCTTTAAGTAGACAAAACAGGACCACATTATTAAACATTAAATAATGTAAATATTCTATACAATTTTCCGGGTACAGTTGAATATAATTTTTTTTTCTTAACTGTATTTAATTTTTATCATGGTTCAATATTTACTTATATTTCTTTCCAGGTTCTCATATTTTAGTCTTTATTATTCCTATTATATTATTAACATGACCGCGTTATATATGCTACTTTGCCTTTTAATTTACATGGTCAATCTTTCTTGTTTTGTTCTCCTTAACTTTATCTTATGTTTCTGTTTATCTTATTTAATTTATCTTAGCTTAATTAGTTTGTGTTGATATATTCAGAGTGCATTTTAACAGTATATGTAATTACCAGACAAAATATTAGTCACCTGTGACTGAAATGTATGCAATAGTTTCATGTTTCAGCTACAATTCTGATGAGAATTTCCTGTAGACTGGGATTTTTGCCACTGCTTTTAGACCCCTATGACTATGTGCTTCAATTGCCCCTAGGGAATGAATAAAGTTTTCTGAATCTGAATTAAATGCACCTGCAAATTCAGACACTTCCTTCACACTATGGCCTTTGGCATGCCCAAATGTAATCACTGATACTGTCTATTGCAAACTATGCAACCAATTGCCAGTTATATAATTCTTGCTGTACAACTCAAAGACCAATTGCTCAAAGTTGGGATACTAACTCTGTACTTTCTTGTTAAATGTCCTGGATCTTAACCACTATGCCACTAACCACTATATATACAGGCGTTGGGCAATGAAAGTGAAACACCTGGTTTAGACAAAGGTTTGGCTATAGCAGCCCGGCCGTGTATATTGACCCTGTGGCGCTCCCGACGGACAGCCCTGGTGGAAACAGGAGAGTTGAGGTGCACATTTAATTCTGCCGTGATTTGGGCACCTGCACATGAAACAGCTTCCTTTTGCGTCCACAGTGACATTCCCCTGGATACCATTGCTCTTGATACATCACAAACCTCCCACACTAAAATGACAGGTGTTTCATTGTGTAACACCTGTGCGTGTGTGTGTGTATGTGTGTGTGTGTGTGTGTGTA